>JBAMHX010000018.1:25307787-25319961 GCA_037177515.1 Pseudomugil tenellus | reverse complement strand
TATTGAAGCCATGTTCTGTATGCAATAGCATTCACTTAAATGTGCCATTTTCCTGCTAAGAGCGATCAGTAATTGATAATTTTGTTTAACTTATTCTGACATACAGTAATTTGTCTCTTACAGATGCACATTTCAATCTTCAAATTAGACAACACTCCAACAATCAGACATTGCAAAACATGCTGCAATCAATATCATTGTCCACTGTGCCTCAAATTCAAGCCGTCCAAATTGTCCAAGCTTCAGAGCCACTTAGTCACATAAAAAAGGTGGCATTTTATTTAAAGATAAGAATAATGAACATGTCTGTATTCATATTCATAAGTATGGGCCAATGCTACTAAGTTCTTGCAGGTTGTGGTTTGGTTGGTAGAAGAGAATTACTCTGCGTTCAATTTGTCTCGGAGGTCGGAAATCTGAACTGGGAATGACGTCACATCCAAGTTTAGAACTTTCTGGTTGTCCACTTTGGAAAACTTGTATCTCCTTAGTTGGTCGTAATGTCCGAGGCTAAACATGTTAGCAAACAGCTTCGAGTATGAGCAGGGAGATCACATCCAGCAATTTTATTTAGCGTTTCAAACATTCTGCAATTTGTAAACGTATAGTCTGCATATAAGTTACAAAGCTCTACCTTTGACTGTAATTCATGCACAGGTAAACAAGACCATTAAAAATTTTAATCTGTTTATTTTTGGTTTCAGTCACCATTAATTTGTGGGGTAGCCATCTTTACTCGGTGAAGTCGGGGTTGGTGGGACTACCCCAACTTTCCGAGTCGGATTTACAACTTTGCGGAGCGTTTTGGTTGTATTTCCAACTCGGAACTGGTAAAATACGACTTCCGAGTACGAATCGAACGCACTAGACGAAGCTAGACTGTGATATTACTGCCACACCTCCTCCTCGGCCTGTGCTCCTTGCTGTCTGATAGTTTACATGACTTGGAGGAGTTGCCTCATTAAACCTTATATAATCATTCTGCTGTAGCCAGGTTTCTGTTAAGGCCAGTACGTTACGTTTATTATCACTAATCAATTCATTAACTAAGAGGGATTTAGAGGAAATGGATCTAATGTTCAGTAGCCCAAATTTAATTATGTCATTATTTTGTTTAATTTTATTTTTATGACTAGAAGTTGTTATTTCTATTAAATTTGTGGCTCTTACGTTTGTGTTAAAGTAATTAGTTATAGTTAAATGCATAAAAAAAACATCCTCTCCAGCACTCGACTGCTGTTAGTTCTTTTCTATCTGGCGTGCAATGACTTCTGGGTGATTGGAGACCGCAAAGGATAAGCTAAAGATAAGCTTTAAAGCTAATTCGACCCCAAACAAAGTGCACATTTGAAGTGTGGATCAGAAGCACCTTTCAAATTTAGACAGCTTGCATAAGTATGATGAATGCGTATGCAGACTATTAAGAAAAAAGTCTGTGTGTTTGTAGCATGCAGTGAATCAGCCAGCCTGATAAGAGCACTTAGTCACAGACCACCGTATCTGCCCGCCCAGCCAATCATCATCACGTTTGCAAGGATGTCATCAATAATCACGGCTCCTGAGACCTGTACTATGAAGCTGGATTTTCACTTATCCGGATAACTTCAGGAATTACATTTGGATTTTCTGTACTATGTAGCTGGTTTACTTTTTTTCCAGCTGTATCACCGTAGCAGCACATGCTGAATGGCTAACCTGGTTCAGCATGATCAGGTTATGTTGTGGATCAGAGATCAGTGAGTATAAAAACACCCCCTGACCAATCAGATCTCATGAATGACCCCGCCCATTTTATCCTGATGACATGGTAGTGCTGAGTCAGGAAACAGATCCAAGCTGTTAGACTTTCCAGATGACGTAACCTGGCCGAAGGAGGAAGCTCAGGCCACAGATGTCAAAATGCGGAAGCTGCTCACCATGCACAGAGGGTTCCACCCCAAGTCCAGTGTCCAGTGACTATACACTAAGTGCAAAGAAGGAGGCCAAGGATTAGTGAGCATTAAGACCACTATCCAGGATGAAACATCCAAACTCTACCAATACATCCGGAAGAGGACACCAAGGGATGAAGCACTTAGTGAATGTCTCAGACAATGGAGTCTGGAGGAACACAAGATGGAAGAAGAACTATCATGGGAGGACAAGCCCCTGCATGGGATGTACCACCGGTAGATCAACGAAGTGGCTGATATAGAAAAGTCCTACCAATGGCTGGAGAAGGCTGGATTGAAGGATAGCACAGAGGCACTAATCATAGCAGCACAGGAGCAAGCCCTGAGCACCAGAGCGATGGAGGCCTAGATCTACCATGCCAGCCAGGATTCCAGGTGCAGACTATGCAATGGAACCCCTGAAACAATTCAGCACCTCACAGCAGGGTGCAAGATACTGGCAGGTAAAGAAAAAATGGAACGCCATAACGAAGTAGCCGCATAGTGTACAGGAACATCTGTACAGAATATGGACTGGAGACCTCTAAGTCCCAGTAGGAAACTCCCCCCAAGGTGGTGGAGAATGAGAGGGCAAAGATCCTCTGGGACTTCCAGATCCAGATGGATAAGATGGGGGTCAACCAAGCGGATATAGTTATCATAGATAAGGAGCAAAGGAAAGCCGTAGTGATCGATATATCCATCCTCAATGATGGAAATCAAAAAGGAGAAAGTAGAGAAGTACCAAGGCCTCAAGGAAGAACTGGAGAAGTGCAGTCCTAGGAACAGCTAAGATACTGCGTAGGACCCTCAAGCCCCCAGGACTCTGGTAGAGGAACAACCACCCGCTCTACCAAGGGATGGGAAGAGGGGCAGAGGAAGGAGTTTTTTATATACATACATACACTTGAGTAATAATCATTTTCCCTGTTTGGAACTGAAAGCATTTCCTGTTATGGCAACAGTTCTCTGTTCCAGCAGAATAAACCAAAAAGAAACAAATTGTTAAGTTTGCTATTCTGAGTGTTTTCTCTGCTCTGGCGATAAAATACATTTTCATAGACAGAAGAGGGAGTATAATAACATGGGGGGGAGGGGGGAGTAAAAGGTAGTGAAGCAAATTAGGATAAAATGTAGAAGAGAGATTAGAGTAAAAACATGAGTGACAGTAGAGCTTTGAGGGGGAAATTGAAATATAGATGGTTTTATACTCTGCAATGCTCTTCTTTCTCGCTCTTTATTCTCAAAGCCAAGCCTTTAATTTCACTTTCCTCACACTTCTCTTTAACATGTCCCTTTCATTTCCTTCCCCACCGATTCCTCTCTTATCTTTTCCTTCAGCTCCCTTTTATGTTCTATCTCGCTCTCCAGTCTGTGCCCCCATCTTTATCAGCCCCTCTCATGCCTTCTTGTTCTTGTCTATCTCTCCGATCCAAACTACAAGTGGCAATGAATTCACTCCCCGGCAATGAGCTGCCTGCCCTCAGGAGCAGCAGCAGTCCTTGGCCAGGAGAAGGAGAGATATCTCTTTTCTAAGATCTTATTATACCTCCTGCCTCCGTTTATGATAATCCAGTTGGATTCTCTGTGCATTGCTGAAAAACATGCTTCTTTGTGTTGCATCAGTACCATAAATGTGTAAGAAAACAGTTTGAGAACCATGTCTTCACATTTAATTCAGTTTTATTTGTATAACATCACTTCACAACAATGTTATCTCAGGACTCTTTAAGAAGCCAAAGAAAACCAACAGATTGAATATCATCTGGACTCAGATCAGAGCTCCCATTATGAGTTGCAGGTGGCGCCAGTGGAGGGTTAACAGAACCTGGAACAGGGAGGAGACCAATCTTCGAAGGACAGAAAAGACATGGCTTCTTTCCTTAACTAGAGAGGCATCTCCTGTTCCACTACATCCATGATGAGAATGTTCCACCTCATCTATGAGAACTTTCCACCGCATCCACAATGAAAACGTTCCACTGGATCCATGATGAGAACATTTCACCACACATATGAAAATACTCTACTGCATCCATAAGAGCATTCCACTGCTAACATGACAACATTCTACAACTTAATCATCAAACATTCCATCTCATCGATAATGAGAATGTTCCAACTCATCAATGTGAGCATGCTCCACCACATGATGATTAGAATGTTCCACCACATCGTGATGAGAATGTTCTACCGCACCATGATGAGAACGTTCCCCCACATCGTGATGAGAAGTTTCCAGAACATCATGACGAGAATGTTCCACTACATCATGATGAGAATGTTCCACCACATTGTCCATGATAAGAACATCCCACCATATCATGATGAGAATGTTTCACCAAATCATGATGAGAATGTTCCACCACATTGTCCATGATAAGAACATCCCACCATATCATGATGAGAATGTTTCACCACATCATTATGAGAATGTTCCACCATATCATGATGAGAATGTTTCACCACATCATTATGAGAACGTTCCACCAAATCATGATGAGAATGTTCCACCACATTGTCCATGATAAGAACACCACATCATAATGAGAATGTTCCACAACATCATGATGAGAATGTTCCTCCACATCATGATGAGAATGTTCCACTACAACATGATGAGAGCATTCCACCAAACCTATGAAAATACTCTACTTCATTCATAAGAGCATTCCACTGCTTACAAGATAACATTCTACAACATAATCATCAAACATTCGATCTCATCCATGATGAGAATGTTCCACGTCATCAATATGAGAATGTTCCACCACATCATGATGAGAACATTCCACCACATCATGATGAGAAAATTCCAGCACATTGTCCAAAATAGGAACATCCCACCATATCATGATGAGAATTTTTCACCATATTGTGACGAGAACATTTCACCAAATCATGATAATATTGTTCTGGTGCTTGATTTGGTGGAACATTCTCATCATGATGTGGTGTAACTTTCTCATCTTGGATGTGCAGTAACTCTGTGTATGTCAAAGTAGAGAGAACCTCTGTGAAACATTTCCACCTTGTTTAAACCTTTAGGTTCTAAAGATGGAAGGAGTTTCACTCTCATGTCTGCATTGTGGATGTTGTGTAGTTTTAAAAAGAAGGAAATGAAAAAATAAAGGCAAATAAAAAGCCTCAATGTTAAAGCATCAAGATGAAATATTGCATCACCCTCGTGAAAATGTGTGAAGTTTGATGAAGACGAGGTGATTAAAGCTGAAAAAGATGAAATGAAAAGTGTTTTTGACCCCTGAGTTAGTTCCATCATTGATGAATCACGTGTATCCTCATCTTCTGCTATTTCTGCATCACTGCATCCGTTTTTCCTTTTGTGTTCAGTCTGACAGGACCTCTCTCGGCTCACTGGGAGACTCTGCAGCTGTGACCCTTTAGATCTCTGCTGCGGTTGATTCTGGGTGCGTTTAACAGTCTCGTGTCAGATCTGGACAAAAGAATCTGCCATCTATTCATCCGTTTCCATGTAATTGCAGGAATTTAGCTGCCAGACGATTGTTCTGTGAAACAGTTCCAACAGGAACACATAAGGGACTGTAAAAAGATGAACAGTTGTTCATTTCTCCTATAACATGTCAGAAATCCTTTCTGTGACTCAGGAGCCTGAGTGTACCAGAGGTTCCAGCTGTGGTTATTGACAGATGAGAGCTGATGGATGTGACGGATTGACTTGTGACGCCTGGTGGGAGGCTGCACATGCTCACTGCAAAGACGATATCAGATCAGAATTAAAACCCACATGTGGTCAGAAATCATAATGAAATGATGTTTATGATTAAAAAAAAAGAAACAACTTGAACATCCATCATCTACCGATTATTTCCTGAATGGGGTCGCCGGCTGGAGACAATTCCACCAAGAGGCGGGAGACAACCATGACAGGTAGCCAGTCCATCACAGGACGAACACACATAGACAAACACACACACACTCCCATGGGCAATGTACGGTCTCCACCAGCCTATCCCCAAGGTGCATGTCTTTGGACTGTTGGAGGAAGCCGTCAAACCCGGAGAGAACCCACGCTAACACGGGAAGAACATGCAAACACCACATAGAAAAGCCACCGTCCGAGCCGGGTATTGAACCAGCAACCTGCTTGCTATGAGGCCACCTTGCTAACCAACTGCAGCCAACTTGAATATACTGGACTTGAACTGGATTCTTTTTCTGTGGTTTGTGATGGATTGGCTGCTGTTTTTCCACTGTGTCTTTTTGTCCTTCACACTTTCTCCTCTGTTGTCTCACAGGAGCTTTTAGTCTGCTTTTGGAGATTGTGAGCAGCTCCTGGCTGGTTAAATGTCTGTGTGATTTCTCTTTTTTCAGTTGGAGAGCTCGCACTGGGAACACTTGAGAGACAGACTGTGAGAAAAAGGAAAAGAGGTAGATTGATGAACACAGAACAGAAAACCAAGCTGGCGTTTGGCTGAGTGGTGAATAAATATTCTGTATATTCTGCTTCTTTTCCACCCATGGAGGTTTGCTCTCTGCTCCCTCTGTGGACAGCAGGAACCAGAGGCATGGGGGTGGGGGGTAGACAGTTACCTGAAACAACAACAAAAAGGATGCAAAAGAAAAAGGACAAATGAAAGTCAACCAGAGAAAGTGAAGCGGGGGAGAGTTTTAAACCTTCTGGACCTTTCATCCTGTAAAGATGCAGGTTTACTGATATGTGCTGGCATCAACGGGGGGTGTTCACTGTTTCTTATCTGGAAGGAAAAAAATGTAGATGCAAGTCAAAGATTCATCATACAAGTTAGTTTATCAAGTCATTTTTGCACATTTGCAATTTGTATTTAGTGAAATTTAACATTAAAATAACTTCAGTCAGTCCACACTATACACAATTGTTTTGGGTCAGAATTAGCTTAAAACCAAGTGTTCATGCTATGTCTGCAACCACCCAGAAGGCCTATGTTCTCTCCGACCACCAAGATGCAGACTCTGATCATTTAAAAAATATTAATTAATAAAAATCATTTAGCAGACAGTGTATAAGTTTTTATGCTGAGTGGATCCAGTGAGATCATTAGCGCCGCCGGAACACAGATCATGTTTGAATTAATGTCTAACTTTGACTATAAGGGGACTATTTTCTTTTCCATAGATAAAATATTCAAACTTTCTGGAGACGTGTTATTGTTCCTGTTTGTTCAGGTGTTTTTGCCGCGGCCATCGTGGTTACTGTGACTGCTGAACGAAAAACCAAAGCAAAGCACGAGCAAGGAGAGTTTAAAAACATAATAATAAAAGTTTGATCAAAGCTGAACTCCAGAAAGTAGAAATGGTTTCAGCAGGTGTGAAGATCCATGTCAGCTCTTCCTCTGCATCGCTTTGATCCTCATCCTCTTTGTGTCTGAGTCACAGTGGAAGGAGGAAAACACTTTAGCACTTGGCAGTTTGTTTGGGAGATAATTACCTGGTCCTCTACAGAAGCTACTCCTCTCAGAATCAGTGATGCCATAACGATGGGACACACACAGAGACACACACTCTGCCAGCGTCCTGGTGTGCTGTGGATTGTGACAGGATCTATTCGCCCAGCTGCTCCTCTTCATTAGCCTGAAGCTGAAGATGCCGGCGGAATATCATCCATTCATCTGCTTTTCTTCCTGTCAGACTTTTTTTACGTTTCCTTCACCTCCTCGCTTCCTTTCTTTGCTGCCTTGTTCTCTCCACTTGTTTCCTTCCCTCTTCATTTCCTTGTTTAGGCAGAATACCATCTCATTTCTTGCTTTTGTGTCTCCTCGCTCTTCCTTCCATCTGATTGGATTTCTCTTTCTCCTTATGCCTTGGCATGCGCACCACGTATTCAATTACTCTGGAGCTGATTACATGCTTACATCGCTACTTACTCTCCAAAGGAAACATAAGCTTGTGATGCTGCAGGTTCCTTCCAGCTTTGTATCCGTTCGCTGAATGGTTTATGACCAACGTCTACTTCTGAACAAGCAACTCCAGACTTTTAGTTCAGGGTCATGCAGCAGAGGGTTAACCTAAACCCACACATGTCCTTATGGACAGACATCAGCCAACAGTTGTTGGAACCACTGAAGGTCCTGATGATCATCTCAGGTCCTGGTTCTGGTCTTTGTCAGCTTTCTTCTTGTTTCTTCAGGACGTCTTTTTAGATCCTGTGTGTTTCCACATGTCGTGCTCTTCTCTGTTAGTTTTACTTAAAGGTTTAACAACACAGAAGCTCAGGTGTGTGTCTGCTTCTCCTTCAGGTGTAAAAGTCACCGTGACAACAGTTTGTTAAATCTGCAACACACCCATCTCTTTGTTTTCAATCTGACCGGATGAAGAGTACCGCCTCCTTGACAAAAGACACAATATGTGGTCCTGACAGAAAAAAAAGCTTCCACTTCACTCGTTTTAAACTCGTTGCCATGACAAACCCTGAGGTGAGGACACCAAAGCTTTGTGTGAAGTGTTTGTTTTGCAGGAAAGAATGTGGCAGACTAAACCACAGATGTTTCCTTTTAACCCAAAGTGAGCCATCGTCCGTCCTTCTGCTCCTCCCTTTGAGCCGTCTCATCTTTAGCTTCATCTGATGGAGACAATCCACACAAACACTAAGTCATTTGTTAGTTGTGGTTTAGAATCTTGTTGGAAAATATTAAAATGATAATAAAATGATGATATTCACAGAGATACACGGATACAGGTGCACATTGATAGAGGTGCACACGGACAGAGGTGCACATTGATAGAGGTGCACAAGGATAGCACTGCAGATGCACCTGATCGAAACTGGCTTTGAGGATCCTCATGAACAGCTTAGTAGGGGGGGATACTGATAAAATTTTATTGGGACTTAAGTGAGATCTGGTCTGTCTTGAGCACATTCACGACATTGCTGCCTCACTAATCATACATTTTTGTTTATTTTTTATTTTTAATAAAGGTCTGTCGAAAAAACGTGTGTCTCATTGGAGCCAAATAAAGATTAAAATGGGTCCCCATCGTCCTCTGAGACTCATTCCAGAAACTTAATCTGTTTGAACTCAGAGCATTTCCTTTGTTTTGTTGCATTGACATTTTTTCCGGGTTCTAAAAGTTTTGGGTGACTCCATCAGCAGCTGTTGGGGTTTTGAGGTACGTTTAGCTCAGCGTGCTGGTTTATTCATGTCTGCTTCCTGCGTGACAGAAACTCAGCATGAATTATTCTCATTTTCATTTTGTGACTTTGAGAATATGCCTTGTAAAAACACCGCCGGGACTTTTAGCGAGACGACCGCAGCAGCGGGACCGGCGCTGTATCATTAATGTTGTTGAGAATTATTCAAAGTCAAGTTGGGCCTGAATGAAACAGACAAATCTTTCTGGGAATGGACCACATTGGCTCTCTGGAATTTGATCAAGTTTTAGTAAATGGATCTGTGTGTAGTGTGTAGAAGGATGTGTCTGCATACAACCATTCTGACTCAGATGGGAATAAAAACCTGTAAACGATCTTTGTCTTTTTATTACTCATCTGTGAGCTGCAGTTATCACACCAGACTTATTATTCATTCTGTTTTAATGAAGCAGTTCTCCCATCTGAAATCGTTCTTGTGGAACACATAACATAATGCAGACGACATACCAGGAGACACTCAAAAGGATGTTTGTTTTTTTTATTTATTTATTTTTTCCTGAATGCTACTGGATCCCATTGCAGAACATTTTTCTGCAAACGTACTGAAGGATGATTTAGAGTTTTTAATCCAACCTGCTGCTTGTTATCCTCGTAGAATACATGTAAATAGTCTGTCCGTCTGTCTGTCTCTATCTATAAATGATGAAAGTCTACAGATATTCTCAGACCTATTGAGCATCACCTGACCTTCAAACACTACACAGAGATAATAGTTCACTTCAGTCCATCTGAGCTGTACGTGATGGAGAAGATGGAACAGCATCTTTCAGCAGCATTCTTACAAACAACATCTAATTTTGCATCCTGTCTCTCCTCTGAGCTCCCTCCAGTTGGTAGAAATCTGACGGTGACTCTGGTCTTATGTCTTTGTCACTCTCTCACCGCATTCTCTGATAACATCCTCACATTTCTCAGCTGGTTTCACTATGATAGACATCCCAGTTGCTGTGACGCAGTGCCGTTTAGCAAAGCACATCTGTGCCCGGTGAGATTCCTCAGCCCCGCAATGCTGAATCATCTCCAGGGATGTGCATAATTAAGGCCAGCGTGCTTTATAACGAGTTGGAAACACAAAGTTTTATGTCACCGAGTGACGTGAACTTGTTTTTCTCATCTGTGTGGATGTTTATGAAAAACCTGCACATGAGTTTAATGGCTGATACCATCTGACAGATGTTTCATGGCGTCATAGAGTTAACAGAAGCACTGATGGAAAAATATCTGCCCAAACATTTTCATTATATTTGTTTATTTACCATAATAAAAGTAATCTGGTCTGATTAATACATATGAACTATTTCTGCAAAGGAAGGTGAATTACATGAGACCAATATATCTGAGCAGCAGCAATAAGAGAAGCAGAAATTTTTATTATTATTATTGGGACAGAATCTGGACTTTTTGATTCAAACTTGAAAGTGACACTCGACTCTTTATTCTGCTGTTCAAACTAATATGTTTGTTTACATATTACAGGAGTACACAAGCAGTAAGCAGAAACAAATATTTAGACATATGCTGTGTAACGCAATGCTGCGCTCTTATCTCAGCGTGCACATCATGCGATTAGTGAGAGAAGGAACACACTGCATGTCAGAAACACCTGCACGCTGCTTTCTGTGCATCAGCAGGTGATGAGTGATCTCACCATCCTGATGAATTCTGCTCTAATTTTTAGTGGTGGAGGTAGGAAGGTGATGGAGGCTCGCTGATACCTACACACTGCGCTTCACACAGCTGGCCTACACGGTGCTCAGCTGCTGACAGGCTCACATGTGTGGAAAGCCTGAGTCACAGTGTGCAACAAGCCTCGGGTCCACTCAGACACACAATGCTCCGTCACACCTCAGCAGACATACACACACACACACACAGCTAACATAACGGCCACTCAGCAGGTAAAGCAAGCGCAGGTAACCTGTGATGGCATGAATCTGGCTCATCCTCCTTCTTGTGTGTCATCCTTTCTTGATCTGATGCGCTCGCTGTCTCGGCGCATTCGGTACGGTTTGCTCCGTCTTTATGTTCAATAAAAATACTCCTAAATCCAAAAATGCTCTTCATTCTGGGTAAACTCAGAGGAGGAAAGATGCACAGGTCTGAAGGTAACGCTTTGTGTCAGGGAGAGGATGACACCATGGCCTGCTGGCTTGTTTGTGTCTGCACTGCAAATGTGCATACCTGTCTTATATATTTATATTTTACTTTTACACATTATCAAGTGAGAAAAGCTCCATCAGGGAATAAAGAGGTAATGGGGCCCCGATCTGTCCTGCTTAAGGGAAGTGGCCGTGGCATCAGGAGACTAACAAGCACTCCTTTGCTCCTCTTTTTTCCTCCTTTCATTGTTAGTTTGTACAATATGCACATGTGTTGTGTGTGCAAATATCTTGAAACTTGTGCCTGACTTGCTTTATATTTAATGGAGCAGTAAATGTTAAATGACTGCTTGGCTGCTGACAGCTCCACTCAGCTGGTTGACATGTAATGGCCTGAGTTTTGCCTGAAATGGTTCTGTTGTCAGGCTGAGCTCTGTGTCTTCCAAAACTGCGCCTAACAAAGAGAGATGGTTGTATGTTACAAAGTAACGACGGACGTACGGTGGCCATGAAGTACAAAATTCAATTCAATTAAATTTTATTAATATAGCCTAGTATCACAGCAAGTTGTCTCAGAGGGCTTCACATGCAGGTAATAATAGAACAATAGACATAACTCACAACACACACAATTAGTGACTACACTAAACTAAACAGATCCCAGACTTCCTGTCCTTAGACCCTCCTTTGCTGTAAGGAAAAACTCCAAAAAAACCCAGTTGTAGGAGAAACCTCATGGAGCCCCAGGTGAAGGAGAGATCCTCTCCCAGGACGGACAAGCAAATGTACCCAGGACCGTTTGCTGTTGATTAGCTCGTCTAAAATCTACAGTAATACATCGGAGGTTCGTAGCATGCAGTCCAGACAGGGGAGTGGGATTGGCTAGGGGATCCCAAGTTCATGGGTAGAGAGGTCAAGGGCCCATAGGTCGGGATCGGAGCATAAACGGGATCATCTACGGTCCAAACGGCACCGG
>JBAMHX010000018.1:25278237-25290848 GCA_037177515.1 Pseudomugil tenellus | reverse complement strand
GTTCCTTTTGAAAGAAGAAGTTTTTTTAGCAGGGGGGGGTGGAAAGGTCCTCGTGTTTCCTTTGTGTGGGAAAAAAAAAAAAAAAAAGACTCGCCCACATCATCTCCCTCCCCCCCCCCCCCCCCACACACACACTTAGCATTGGTTCTCTCCTCTTAATTCTTCAAACCTATTACTCTGATCATGAAGTTGGTAGATGACACCACCTCATCTCAGGGCGAGGATGATTCGGACTGCAGAGGGGTCGGCAGACTATCAGCGGGGTGTTCCATCTTGGGCTTCAGAAAGGGCAGAACCGATACGTCTCCTCTTTATATGGGTGGGGTTGTGACGTCGGCTGATAATTAAAGACACCTGTTTGTTATTGGTGACAGAATCACCTTGTTGCAGCCACACTGGATTGGCTGAAACAGTCACACTTCTGTTTTCCTCTTTACTGTTGGACCAATCACGGCTCCCTCCAGGAAATAAAGTCAGCCGTCTACGTTCATTCAGGGAGCAACTGTTCACAGCCAGGTTGCTCCCGGCCTTTTGGTATTGCGATGTCGGTGATTTGTATCTGTAATTTGGTGGCTAGACATTACCAAAAACTAGAATGCTGGTTAGAAAATAGCATTTCATTTTGATCTGACTCTTAGTTTATTGGAGCTGCTTCTTCTTTATGTAAATAGAACGTGGTGTTTTATTATATCCTTGTATTTAGCCTACTGGTCGTATTCTGGTTGGAGTACTTGCTTTATTTCAGTAGTTTGGCTAAACCCAGCTTAACGGTTGCCACGTTGACTTATACCCTGTTGTTAAGGATTTCTAAAATAAATTTACTTGTTACTGGTTAACTTTTGGTCAACATTTAAATTTTTTCGCCCACCATCATACCCCTTATAGTGGGTTGTAACAGGGGATGGTCGGACGTTTAGGGCTGCAAATCTCACACTACCTTTCTTGGACAGCAGTTAATTTGAACTAAAGATGGCTTCTGGATGACTCTTGATGTCCTCTGATGAGCACAGCAGCAACAGCATAGTGCTCCAAAACGCAAAATGTCTTGCATCACCGCTGTCCTCCTCAAAATGGATTTTACCAGAATGACTCGTTCATTGTACTTTTAGGTATATCACTTTTACTTCATGGACATGCAGCTTATCTGTGTTAGAAAGAATTCATTTCCTTTGCTGCGTGTCAGTCCAGGTCTCCGATCGAGCATCTGTCCACGAGGAAAAACCAAACACCTGGATTCGTCTCCCAGTCACAAACATCAGTCCAAAGCGCCTCTGCTGTGCAAACTGCAGCTGCGCATCACTCTAACACGTTTGAACATCTCTGGCTCTCTTGGTGAAGATGTTTTTCTTTTTACAATCACATGAGACTCAGAAAGAGCAAAACTTCACCACATGACTGCTCATCTGCAGAAAGGTGTCAGATGGCATTACACAGCGCTCCATTTATTCAGGCCAATCAACACCGTGTCAGCTTCACTTTATTTTCCCTCACAGAGTCCGTCTTTCTGCTTCATTGCATTGGTGTTTCGCCCTGCAAAGATTACTGCACAATTACTGCAACTTGTGTTAAAAAGCGTGAAAATCGTAACCGGTAGCAACAGATAGGTGAGTTGGTGTTAAAGTGGCCCAAGTTCTGCAAGTTATGAAGCATAATGATTAAAAGACACTAAATCGTGTTCTTGTATTACCTCACAGGCACTATATCACCAGCTCAGTGTTAAGGTGTAAGAGGCCGATTCATACATGCACAGCTGTAATGAGGCAGCTGAAATAGCTTACAGGAACATCTTTGTTAAAGGGGTGGGCGTGGGGGGGCGGGGGTCAAGATGTGAGACACTATTAAAGGTGGTGGATAGAGAGGGGACCAAACATCCTAAGGGGTGTTCACATCCCACTGTTGCCATCTCCTCTGGAAGTAGCTGTTGGCTAGAAATCCCTGGTTGGCATCAGCATGTGTGATGCATATAGCTGTAACACCTGGAGAGGAGTAATGTCCAAAAAAAAAAAACAGTTAAATGTGTTTAAAAAGCCAAAAAATAAATACAATGAAATACAATAGAATACATTTATATTAATATTTTCTGTGTTTCTTAGTTTAGTTTGAATAAAAGTGTAGTTTTTGTTTTAATTACCAACATGTTACATCACTTTAAACTTTTGTAATGTTTTCCTCAATATTCTGTATTAAGCAGCATTAATATGTGTGTGTGGGGGGGATACGAGGCACCACTGGCCTTCATAAAGAAGACGATGGTACTGCTTTCCAAATGTCTCCAGTAACACCAGAAAAAGTAGCTTTTTTTCTCTAATGTGGTCGGAAAAGTTGCTAAATACAGCGACAAAAGAAGAAAAGTGTTGAAGTAACTGTTGCCTCCACAGGGAGTCAGAACACACACCAAGTTTAAAATTTCTATTAAAACATGGATTAAAATCTTCAAATTGCTGTTGATGATTAAACGTTGAAGAGATAAGAAATGTCTCATTGTGGTATGAAAAATAAACTCTGGATTCATAATGATAGAAAAGGATCAATGAACAGAATGATGCCAACATGCTTCAGAAACATCCGTGTGGATGTTACACAATAATACCAATAAGATGGAAGTGATATCTCCACATATGAGAGCCTTAAAATACTTTTTTATAATTCGAATATCCGAGCCGACACAAACCTCCTGCGTCTCAATTGGTTTGTGTTTGTGTAGCTTTAAATTTAAAGTAGCAGTAAGAGTTAACAGGAGCGAGTAAATGAAGGGAAGTGAAGAGACAATTCCTCCTAACTCCTCCACCTGTTTACTCCTCCCTCAACCTCCATCTTCGATAAGCTCGAACTCCAAGGTAAACAAAACACTTTAGTGCGAATTCATTTGAGATACGAGCAAAATTACGGAACGAATCAAATCTCGAGATGTTACTGTATATTTTGTGTGAGACAAGCTCCAAAAGAGGTCACCGTGATGGAGGTAGAGATAACATCATGAAGATAAACTGAGAGCATGTCCGGCCTCATTCCAAAACCACTGCTCTGCATGATGCCAGTAGTTTGGAATATTACTGCTTAATGCTTAAACATGATGAGAAACTCAGATCAGATCAGAATATTATTTCATAATATTTCCTCTGGGTGTCTCCTCATCCTCAGCCCGTAGCGGTGAGAGTCTAATGACCCGCCTGTCTTTCGCCTCTGGGTCGCAGCTTGTTGACAGCAAGGTGACTGCAGCCATTCAACGCTGTTCTTTATGATAATGACATGATGATTTCTGCAAATGCTGCTACTGCAAATGTATTCATGCTTGGAGCACATCCAAAATGTGTAAGTCCTGGTGACAGTCTGGCGTGTTGGTGAGAGGAAAACACAAAAACAAAAAACGTTTAGGGCTGCAGCGTCAGCTTTATATTCACTGCATCAGTAGTCTTATCAATAGTATTTGTCTCTTTGCTCTTGTTTTCAGAAATGAAAAGACAATGTAATAAAATAAAAATGTCGGATGCCTTCCTGTGACAGCTGTCTGTAGCGATGTGTGTGCTGCTAGCATGCTGGTTGCAAATGCACCAGTACTTTCTTCCTGTCTCATGTCTGTGTGACAACGTTGAGAAACAGAGAAAAAAATCAACAAGTCTTCATTACTTTCATCAAAAGATAAAAGGTACTATGCTGAATTTACCTGAAACGTCCTTCATTTTTAAGATAAGTCCTGATTATTACCATCATCTGGCTAAAATGCCCTTAAAGTAAATGTGAAGGCTCTGATTTTAGAAAGAAAACACTTTGCTGCTGCAGAAAAGGTTCTGATTCCTGAAAGTGTGAGAAAAGTAATGGTTGCAGATTCCTCGTTGAAGAAATAATTGCCTGCTTCTTGAGCCATTTTAGTTAGTTCAGGAACCTATTTGTTGCCTTGTCACGTCCCTGCACCCATTAAATTGCCTCATTGTTGGATGAGTTGTTTGTGAACAACGAAGCACAGAACGGCCACTTTCATGGCATTAGTCACCGCTGCTTTGGTTTAACCTTGCAGGATGTTTATTCTTCCTTACATTCTGTAACAAGTTACAGAATGTAATTATTACAAGTTACAGGATGTAATTATTACATTACAAGTTACAGAATGTAATTATTACAAGTTACAGGATGTAATTATTACATTACAAGTTACAGAATGTAATTATTACAAGTTACAGGATGTAATTATTACATTACAAGTTACAGAATGTAATTATTACATTACAAGTTACATTCTGTAACTATAACATTACAAGTTACAGAATGTAATTATTACATTACAAGTTACAGAATGTAACTATAACATTACAAGTTACAGAATGTAATTATTACATTACAAGTTACATTCTGTAACTATAACATTACAAGTTACAGAATGTAATTATTACAAGTTACAGAATGTAATTATTACAAGTTACAGAATGTAACTGTAACATTACAAGTTACAGAATGTAATTATTACATTACCAGTTACATTCTGTAACTATAACATTACAAGTTACAGAATGTAACTATAACATTACCAGTTACATTCTGTAACTATAACATTACTAGTTACATTCTGTAACTATAACATTACTAGTTACAGAATATAGCAAAACTGCTAATAAAACCCTAAACGCCCCAATGTTTGTTTTTTATAACTAGTTTTAAGGGCACCTTCACTTGTTACTCTATGGGTGTAAAAATAAAGACAAGCAGCAGGTTTCTTTCTACAACCTCACAGGTGGAGGAGAATCAGTGTCTACTTGTACAAGCAGCCTTCACCTTTACAGAGTTTATACATTCAGAAGAGCGTCGTGTGGAACAAAATGAAGAACAGCAAGCGGAAGGAAGGCAGAAGGTTGCAGTCGTTTAGCCTTGAGGCACAGGTTATGTATTTTATGTCTCCACATTTTTCTTTCATGTCCTGTTTGTTTGCTTGTATGAATCTCTTAAAAGATGTTTTGATCTCTAACCTTTGCAAATAAGCAAGAACATCTTGGATTGAGTTGTTTGGATGAGTGTTATGAAGTGCTTTTTAAAAAGGTATCTCGTTTATCACGTTGTGCTTTAGCTTAGAAAAGCAATCTGCAGTAGTGCAGCCTGGTCGTAGCACGCAGAGACAAACCACCAACATGACGGCAGGAAATGAAACGCAGATGCAAACCTGCTCTTTCATTCTGGGATGATGCTGATATGAAAGACCTACTGGAAGATTTGTGGTTTTCAGGACGATGGTCACTCAGAGTTCCTAATTCATGATGTGATTTAGTCTTAATTACCGTAAGATTTTGCCTCGTTATTCCCTTTTCATTATTAGTTTATTAACTTCTTTGTGCTGTTTATAAAAAAATGTAGATGTTGATGTGTAGCTTTGGCCAGACTTAAACATCAGCATTATCCTCCAGCCTGTGCTGGAGTTGCTTATCATGCTGGAGCTACTGAGCACACTGATTGAGGCAGATATAAAAAGCAGAGGTGGTGCAACGCGATGCTAACATGCAGCCGGAACCTCAGAAAGATCTGGCTGCTATGGAGACTCTGATGTGCAGATCAATCCATAAATACCAGCTCAGCTTTTATGTCCTTGAATTGATTTCATGTTGAAATATTGATATTTTATTAATTTGGGGTAAATAAAAGCTAATTGTGGCTAAAAGCCACTGCACTGCCGGAGTCTTGTTGATAGAAACTACTTTTCCTTCCACGTATTGACAGAAGTTCAGCTCTTCTACAACAATAAGATGAGCGTGAGTCTGAACATCATGACATCCAAAATGAGCTCATTTCTCTTTGTAGTTACTCTGCTTCACTCCGTCTTCCATCGTTACAAAGTGGTGTGATCCCCATCTGTCCTAGTGTGGTATTGAGCGCGTGGCGTCCCATCGAGACAAAGTCTGATTCTTTGAAGGGAATCGGCTCGTTCCTGAACAGCACAGATACTAATGAGCTGCGGGAAATGGGAACTTAACAGGGAACTTAACACCTGCAGAGGAAATGTCCTGCAGGACGCAGCGTGATTAACCCCCCCCCCCCCCCCCCCTCCTTAATGATTAACCCCCTTCACCGTGTCGCTGGTGGTAGTTTAGAACATCTCTGTTACCTGCTTAACTTACCCAGACACTTCAGGAAAACACTTATCACCTGGGTAACCCGACCCAGGGTTCCCATCGGGATCAGAACATGCTGACATAAAAGGGGTGGAGTTTGCAGCGTCTGACCAATCACAGACGTGGAGACATCCTGAAAGAGCATTATCCGGGACTGAAGCAACACTGTTGCCATAGTAACAAGCATGAAGCAATGGTGGCGGAACATTGACTGTTAAAGATGATCCAGTATTAATTCATCGGACAGTACAAATGGGAAGTAATGAGGCAGAACCTCCTTCCTTTTACTTTTGGACTCCGCCTGGAAGTTGATGATTTGGGAAAAAGTGAAGAAAAAGAAGCTCCAACGCTGACGAGATGCGGCTCTGCTAAGCTCTGTGATCCGCCACCAACCCGGACAGGATGTTCTGCCAGCGGAAAGTTTCCCGTTCAGTGCAGGTTACCGTGGCCGTTAACCAGGTTACCAGTGAACCTGCTTGGTAGTAGAGAGGTTACCTGAGCAGGACGAACTCCAGCTGTGCTGAACATCTGTCAGGTCTCATTAAAATATTCAGTATTTGGAAAAAAACCAGACACTGTGGGCTTTAAACAAATGAGCAATGAAAAATCATTTACAGATATAAAATACAGAAAAGCTTCTCATTTTTGTCTGTATTTTGGTTTGGTAGCAGATCTGGTGCTAAGGGATGCTACAAGTCATGCATGGTGTCTTATCTGCACAAACAGCATGTGGCCATGTGCTGCTGCAGAGCCTGGATGTCCCGTTCTGATGCTTTTAGAAGCATCAGAACGCTGGATTGCAAGATGAAAAAAATCCTGCAGATTCTTCCCATGAGCGTCTGTAACGCCAGCGACCTGATCCAAACACTAAAAACAGAACAAAATAAAAGATTTTCTTTGAAGCAGATAGTTTGCAGAAGATAATGTTTTGGGTTTTTTCTTGTTTGGCTGTGATTTTCTCTCAGAAACAGTTTCCTTTGTGTTTTATAAAACTTGAAATTAAAGATAGGATTCTTCTTTGTCTCTCTTTCGTGTTTATTAAAATAATTATGTGTCAGATCATTTCAACACACTTTGAAGAACGCTCTGCTTTTGTCCGTTTTTTATTGAACACGAACAGAGGAGTTGCCATGGCACCCATGTGTGGTGATGTTTCCATCGGAGGTGATAACAAGTTAGAAAAATCACCAGCTCCAAAAATAGTAGCACACATACAACATCCGCCTACACGTTCATCTAAGCATGACACAGTATCATGTGGAGGTGTGTGGACAAACCAGATGCTTCTGCTGGAGATCGTTACTGGTGCAGCAACTTTCAGGACATCTGAAACAATTTGCTGTCATGAAAATCATCAACATCCTGCAATGACAGAATCACTTTTAAAGTCAGAGAATCGCTTAATGCTTAATGTTTGAAAGGAGGAAATGAGTTAATGAAGAGTACAATTGAAGCAGGAAGCAGGGGAGACAAGCTGTAATGTGAAACTTGCTTCCTGTGATGCTAATCTGAATCCGTGCATTCAGATCTGAGTGTGTGTGTGTGAGTGTGTGTGTGTGTGTTTGTGTGTGTGTGTGTGTGTCACTCGGCTGTGGGACACGTGCACGTGAAGTACCTCTGAAACCTCCGACTGAACGTCCACATCACCTTTTTTTTGTGACTTTACCCTGACAAACATGCAGTTTTACAAATGCTGAACTTAATTATTATTGCAGGTGTGTTGAACATCTGGATAAGAATGAAGCCGGTTATGTCATGTGATGGAGAACTGTTTGCTCTTTATGAGATTCTCCTGTTTTTCTGAACTCACTAATGTAGCAGAAACAGCCTCTGAGCTCATCTCTGAACTTTATCTCGGAATCCGTGTCCATATGTTTGCTTGTAAACCAGCAGTGCTGGAAACTTGTCTTGTTTTTATTTAGTTTTTGTAAGAGTTGAGACGACAGCGTGGCCAAGTCATCCCTGTTGCTAGGTGACATGAAGTTCCACTAACGTTGTAGATGTCGCCAGCTTTGTCTAATTCTTGTTTCACCTTGAGAATCTTATAGTGCGCTATCCAAGTTGCAACTTGTCTGACATGCTAAACCAGGGAAATCAGTTCGGAAGACACAAATCAAACTTTCCACAATGTGCAGCAAAGAACTGCAGCCAAAGCCCAAAGAAAGTCAACTTCATGGAGAAAGTAATAGAAATCCAAAGAGGTCAGTGGAAGAGCAAGAAGCCATGACTGAAGATGCCACAAAGAGACAGAAAAAAGCTGCTATTTCCACCCCAGTGCTCACAGATGCACATTTAAGAGGCATATAATGTGGATGCTCCAGTTTACACCGGTAGAAAAGTCAACAGGTTGTAGGAAAAGTCCGAGTAGCTGCAGTATGATTGGCTGCCTTGCTGAACATTAACCAGAAGCTGAATGTGGAAATGCTTTTTTGCAAACTGATTAGCTTCAAAGTGCCTCAACATGTCTGTTCCATGTTCTCCATCCTCCACTGCAGAGTAGTGCGCCTCCTTCCCGCGGTAGGAGAAAGGAGCGCGGCTGCTAATAAAGGGAAGGCTGGGCTCTAAGATCAGACATCCATACTGCAGGTGGAGACAATCACAGCAGCAGGAAATGAGACAAGACAGCAGGGAATGAAGCCGTTTCTGAATAACTGACAAGACGACTAACTGGACACCTCCACAGCTCTGCAGCTTCATTTCAGCCCCATTTTCCAAATTTGAAGCTTGTTTTTCTTCCTTACTTTCAGTCATGCGTGGCTTATTTTGGTCTTATCCCAAAGACATCGGCTTCATTCCGGCTTGAGAGGAGACGGAAACGGTCTCATTTCTAAACCCAGCTCTGCGGCGGCTGCATATTCCTGAGGACACATAAATATGTAACTGCTCTTTGTTGTTGGACATTGATAATCATTCTGAATGTGAACAGTAATTGCTCTCATTTCCGTCCCACAAGCCACATTTGACCTCTCATTGACAGTTTGGCTGCCTGCAGCTATTCCACTAATTCTCCAATTCACTCGTCCTATTAGCATATAAGTGAGTCGGTATTACCTCTCCAATGGAGCGGAACGGAAAATTAAAAAGAGCCTCGTGTGGGGCATCGCCTGCAGTCGAAGGCGTTTGGGAGGGAAAGAAAAACAGCTGCAAATGAAACTATGTTTATTTAATTTATTTTCTCTGAAATATAAAAGTTACGATGAACAAACCACAAATAAAAAGCACCGAAGAAGGAAGTGACAGCAACAGAGTTTAGGCCGACAGGGACGGATGGCATCTTAGAGGATCTTAACTGCCAACATACCCAGTTGTCTCAACAAACTGACGGCCGCACAAGCTTAAGCCTAAGTTTAGCCCCGCCTACAAGCTCATTCATTGGTTCTGCTATTTCTTATATGATTGACTCTCCGTGCTATAACTCCACTTCCTTCCTGCTTTACTGTGGCTGTGTTTCAATTCAGCACTGCACACTTTGAAGTACGCGGACAATGAAGTGTCCTCTGTAGTGTGCCTCAGTAGAATTTATTTTTTATTTACATGTGTCTAAATTTTATAAAAGAACGTCCTCTCCACCACTCGACTGCTGCTAATTCTTTTTTATCTGGCGTGCAATGACTTCTAGGTGATTGGAGACCACAAAGGATACATAGCATGAACACTTTGTTTTAAGCTAATTCTACCCAAGAGGTCCATTTGAGATGTGGACCCTAAGTACACTTCAATTTGGAACATACTTCGCACGCCGATATGACGTCAGTACACTTCGAAGTGTGCAGACCCTGAATTGAGGGTCACGACTTCATAGGGGCCCATTGAGATATAAAATATATTTAAAAAATTATTAAACATTCTTTAGAAATTATATCTATATTTTTTAAATATAATGAGAAAATGAAGCAGTAAAATAAATTCTCATTTGTTTTTCAGCAGTAAAGTGATATAAAAAAAAATAGCTATTGACCAGCCAGCCCCATAAAACTGCATGTCATGGTTTGGTCCTAGCTGTTTTAGTGCATCAGTTTGGATAAACCAGTCTGAATCATTGATTATTAAACATACAGCGATGGGAAAAAATATTGGTTTTTCAGAAAAGGAGAGCACGAAAGGAGCGAGATGAAAGACTAAAGAGAGGGAGCCAATATGTCACCCATGTTTTTTTTACCAGGACAGGGTTGAGATTAACCTATTGCTCATAAGCTAGCTACCTACAGGCTAATTTAGTCAGTTTCCTCTGAGGTCAGAGGCATCATCTGATGATGAATGATGCTGGTGATGCACGAGCCGACCAGTGACCACAGAAAATAAAAATGACCCCTGTCTGTGTATTTTTTCTTTTTTTTTTTTTGTTCTTTAGCACTTGAACAGTCAACATCCCACACCAACTAGAACATGCAGAGCAGTCGTTTTAACTGCTAGATCGCAATTAATTATCCTCATCTGTGCTGAAATTATACATTTATTTTACTGTTTTAAAAGATAAAATTACATCAAGTTAGTTCATTCAAAACAATTTATTAAAATCAAATTAAACAATAAAGTTTATTCAGGATAGGCTTTGATCGTGACAAACACAACATATTTACAAAAAAACATTTTTGCAATGTTTTCATACAAAAGAATATAATATTAATATAAAACATTAATGAAAGCCTCACTTTTCAGAAAAATCAGCAAACTATCCATTTGTGTCTAAACGTTGATCAACAAACATGGAAAAAAGTGTAAAGAATGCAAACGGCTGAAGTTAAAAAAGTTGAATGAAACACAACATTAATTTATTCTTATGATTATTATTATTATTATTTACACTATTTACAATGAGGCTAATAAAATGATTTATCAGACACAGGTAGCACAGACCACCTCACTTCTAGCTGTACAACTCCTGCACATGACTTTGCTGCAGTTGCTGCAGGTGTCGGACTATTTTTAGACCGCCAGAATGACCACTCGAAATAATGAGTCTTATTTCCTCTGTCCTGTTTTTTTATTATTATTATTATTATTATTATTATTATTATTATTATTATTATTATTATTATTATTAGGATTACGTTATTGTTTTCATTACTATGTATGGGTGTCCCACATGTCCCAGGATAGAAAACTGTTAGTATTAGAAAATGCTCATACTGTCCCATGGACCCTTTACTCTTTATTTTTTCTATGTACAAGCTTTGTACCTTAGTATTTGATAAAAAAAATAAATTTTAAAAATAGATGTAGCTTGAGATTGAAATACAGCCTTTACAGAAATTTTGATTTTAGTTGTGTCATTTGTTGAAAAATGATATATTTCAATATAATGTATCACATGCACCGTGTGCTGTCTACAGAACCAGGACCTTCTCAGGTTTGGTCAGGAAGAAGTGTGGAAGTGGAAGAAGAAGAGTGAGAATAAAGAAAGTAAGAAGTGCAGGGACAGTCAAAGTGAAGAAAAAGGTGAGCCTGAATAATAAGCTAATGATTCGGGTTAGGGGTGTAGCAGCAGGGAAACAGTCAAACCTGAAGCGTGGTACCTCTCCAGGACTGGAATTGAAGACTCCTGATCTAAAGTTTGCAATCAGTTGGGATGAAGATGAAGATCGGGATCTAAAGGAAACCTGGTGTGATACAGTCACATGCACTGCAGGTGCAGGGCAGGCGCTCCCAGAAACCAGATGTTTACTAAATGTCACTAAGCAGAAGTCTGTCAGATACACCAGATATGAATATTTTAACTGGTAAAACAAAATAATAGAATAAAATCCAAACATTAAGAATATATTAAAGTTTTTCTCTCAAACACTGAGGCATCACTAAGGAACATTAGCGTCGAGTGATAGAAGAGTCAGGCAGTAAATGTGCGGGGAGGGCTTGGCTCGCAGTAAACATCTGGCCCTCCTGTAATCAAACCTTGTACTTGTTGTTAATGGTCTTTGCTGCCATATGTTGTGCAGCATAATGGTTCAAACAAATACAGTCGATCTACACAGCAGCAGCGTGTCGCTGTGCAGCAGGTAGCAGTTACATGCGGTATGTGAGCACTTCTCACAGTACAGAACCGAGTACAGAACCTACCACAGAACAGAGTACAGAGTCGACCACAGAACCGAGCACAGAACCAAGCACAGAACAGAGTACATAGCCAAGCACAGAACAGAGTACATAGCCAAGCACAGAACTGAGCAAAGAGCCGAGCACAGAGCCGAGCACAGAACCGAGTACAGAGCAGATTACAGAGCCGAACACAGAACCGAGTACAGAACAGAGTACAGAGCAGATTACAGAACCGAGTATAGAGCCGAGTATAGAGCCGAGTATAGAGCCGAGTATAGAGCCGAGTACAGAACCGAGTACAGAACCGAGTACAGAGCCGAGCACAAAACCGAGTACAGAACCGAGCATAGAGCCGAGTATAGAGCCGAGTACAGAACCGAGTACAGAACCGAGTACAGAACCAAGCACAGAACCGAGTACAGAGCCGAGCACAAAACCGAGTACAGAACCGAGCATAGAGCCGAGTATAGAGCCGAGTACAGA
>JBAMHX010000018.1:25204768-25224272 GCA_037177515.1 Pseudomugil tenellus | reverse complement strand
TCCTTTGTTCTCCGCCAGATTGTTGATTCTGTTTGCTTGTGTTCTGTCCAAGAGAAAACCAGATTAAAACTTACCTGCAGTCCTGGCTTCTGAGTCCTCCTTTCAGTGGTTTTGATAGTAACTTGACAAACTGCTTCTTTCTAACGAATACTTTCTCCTTAAATTAATTTATTATCTGCAAAATGTCTCATAGAGAAACAAACATTTTCCTTTTGTGTCTTTATCAACCTTTTAATAAAAATAACTGATTCAGCTTGTTGAGCTTTGTCTCCGTCCATCTGCACCGAGTTACAATGTCTGGTGTCGGAAGAGGGCATCAAGCACTGAAATCATCCATTATTACTCACATCACGCTGATGTTTGGGTCAAAGTTGCACAGTATCTCTTTCAGGGGCAAGATTGATATAGGTAAATAAGTACAATAAAAGAAGTATGCTGTCATTGCCCATCACCTCAAACTAAGAGAAAATCTCAGATGACTTTAATCTCTGATGTTTGCTCTCAGTTTGTATCATCGAATTGCGCAAAACCTGGATATTACAATAAAACTTGTGATAAAAACACATTAAATCCAACATTACGCTGTCATTAGGTTGTGGGAAACTTTTCACACGTCAAATGACTTCATTTCAAGTAAATAAGAGACAGAAATCTTTTATATAAATAAAGGAAAATATAACCTCCATCCTTGATGGTAACCGTAGAAAGCAGCCTTTCACAGGAAGTCAGAGGAATGAGGGACGTTTAGGAGAATCCGAACTTCTAGAAAAATGGCTTTTATTTTGTTAAAACTGTTCTGTAAACTACTGACTTCCTGATGATGATGTGATGCTGATGATGTTTTTCCAGATGATCCGTCGCTCGCTGTGCAGTTTCTCTGCTTCACATGTGTATCTTCATGTGCACATTGCTACTTATATGTGAAAATAAATGTTTTTTGCAGATGGACCAATGACATGGTCTCAGCATGTCTCAACCGTTGCTTTCTTCATAATCACTGTGTTCTTTCACATTAATGCTGTTGGAAAATGTGCTGTTAGTACTTTCTTGCAGCTTTGAATTTGATTTCCTCTGGAACACTGAGCACTTGTACATGTGAAGAGTGCACATTTCTGCAGGTGTAAAAACATCTGATCACTACATTTATTTAAGTCTTCATGACATCCATTTGCTCAAACTTTGCTCATATTTAATTACTACAACTTCACTATGGTATTTTCAGATAGAATTAAACTTTTTTTGTCCCTTTAGTTCTCAGCAGGCCGTCAGATTCTGATGTAAACACAAAGCATGCTGGGTAAATAGCAACGGTAACAAGCTAACAGCTTACCTCTGCAGTATTTTCCACTAATATTGTGCTAACTAATTTTCATTTTGGTCATTCCTTATTTCTCTTTCCCTATTGTTCATGCAAATTAGCTTTAAATTACCCCCTGCAAGATGTCAGGATTCATTCCACCCGTCTTCCACATGAATAATACAAAGACTGTCTGAGGAGCTCAATTCATAAACCAACATAAAAACTTTGTATGAGCATTACGGGGACCAAAGTTTCTCTTTGTCATAGTCTGGCCAGATATGAGAAACAGCTACTATTGAAAAAGAGACAGCAGGGGAGTAAAATTAGCTTAATTTGATAGAAAAACTAATTATCTATTTAACAAACAGTATTAAATCCTTTTAAATGAAGGTAAAATGATTTTTACAGTTGAAACTAAGCCCTTAATTTGAGTCAGGTGTTTTGAAACATTTGCAACCTGCAGGGAATCGCTGCAAAGAGCAGAGAAAACCTTTCTGATTGAAGAGATACCTGCTATACAAGTTCTTTGTTGTGGCTGATCTGACACCTTCGATGTCTTTGATAGTTCACTGCGGAAGCTGCTGTGGAAACTATTGAACATGTTTGATAGTGATCAGGAAGTCCCGGAGGAACTGGGAGTACTGGATGCCATCCATATCGCAGCACAGTGGACCAGACGGGCCTGCCCTGATGAAGAACTTCTTTTAAAGCTTTTGTCACTAAAACATAGAAACATGCATTTAGAGGATGTTTATTAGCTGGAAGACTGGTTATATTTTTTGTTGCTTTACTTTGTCCTCAGTTATGCTGGAAAACTGATTTTAAACATTAACATCCTTCTGTGTAACGTAGCGACGCTTTGTCCTAAACTGTATCTTACAGTTTGTTTTCTGTAAGGGGATCAGTTTCTGCAGACTTTAAGCATGATGAACCAGTCATGTCCTGGATGCCCCCGTCTCCCCCGTCTCCATACCTCTACATAAACTGGTATATAAGGAGTATTTCTGGATGATGTTATTAAGAGATTACGAAAAAGCTGTTCACGCAGTTTGAACGTACTGCGGACTCAGCTTTCAACTGTTCCAGCTACACAAACTGAAGTGGAAGTAAAATGGATTTTACTTTAAAGCTGAATAAAGATGCATTTCTGTTATTGGTAAGTTTTTCTATTTAAAAGGATAACAAACTGCAAATGATCCCGTGAGATTGTCTCAGATTTCTGCAGGCTAGTTGTCTGCAGGGGCTTATCATGAGGTCTCCAGGGCAGGAGCTCTTAGTAATTCACTCAGCTGTATTTGCATTGATTCAGCAGAAATTTCCATTCAGCACTGGCATGGTAACTGAGGAAATGCTGTCTCCCGTGGTATAAGCAAAGGGAAGGAAAAGGGGCTTAGAGGTGAATATAAAGCACTGACTTTTTAATTATAAGCCTTTCATGCAACCAGTGGATATTTTAGATGCTAATATGTTCTACTGGAGAATAATGAACCTTCTGTCTGCAGCTGCTT
Source organism: Pseudomugil tenellus (assembly GCA_037177515.1). Lineage (NCBI taxonomy): Eukaryota > Metazoa > Chordata > Actinopteri > Atheriniformes > Pseudomugilidae > Pseudomugil > Pseudomugil tenellus. Next base: position 25,221,464 of record JBAMHX010000018.1, on the reverse strand, counting down.
GCAAGGAAATGTTGCTAAAGACTCTAAAAGACGTTGTTAAATAGATAAAATAGCAAATATCTTTCCAACCTGGAGGTTTGTTGTGTTTCGGATAGCGTAGCGTAGCCTTTACAGTCCTTCTGGTCATCTCCATAAACCATGTTTTGTATATGGCATGTCATTTAATCGTGCATGAATCAAGAAAAAACTGTGATAAAAGTCCATATATCCCTGACTCACTGGTTTCCTTAGTCAACCCCCCCCCCCCACCTCCGCTAGGGTTTTGACCCCGGTTGGCTGAATGGACAAAAGCCATTTTAACATGAAACAGTTGACATTTACTTTAAAGTCAACCTGAGTAAAACTGAAATCTGCTTTTGTTTGATGCGGGTCCTTATAGTCCAATCAATGATGTGAACAAGTTCTAGTTGCTTATTAGAGATGCTAAAAACCATAATGTAACTGGTCCCTAATTCTAAAAGCTTTTTCTAACATTTTATTTTGGAAACTTTACAAATTTCTTTTTGAGAGATCTTCGCAACGTCAGCAGAAATTGAAGCTATTTGTGGAGGTTTTTAACAAGCTTATGGTCTCAATGACATTGATTTTGCTTCAGTGTTTTCTTTTACGTAGTTGGGTAGATATTCATCCACCCATCTTCTGCACCGCTTATTACAATGAAATCTCGCAGGTAGCTGGAGCCTATCCCGGCAAGCATCAGGCGAGTCCGTTCTGGACAGGATGTATAGTCCATCACACGGCTGTGGGGAGATGATAAAAATAACATTTTATTTCTATTAGATTAAAATGCAGGGTGCCTCCGGTCATGAAAAACATGGAAAAGTAATGAAATTTAAAAATACAATTTCCAGACCCCGGAAAAGTTATTGAAAATATTTATTTTGTCATAGGTTTTGGAAAAGTTGTGGAAATATATAATGTTTCATCAAATATTCACCTAAAATTGAAATGCACAAAAAACAAACTTTTAGATTTTATAAAAACTTACCCAAGGACACTTCGGCAGTTGGTAAGGGGAACCCTGGAATTGAACCACCAACATTCAGGTCATGATAATCAGTTGTTGTTGGTCATGGAAATTCCGTAAAAGGTTTTGGAGAAGTCATGGAAAACTACTGGTAAAGTTTAAGAAAACTGAAAATAGAGGAATATGGAAAACATGGCTGTGAAATTAGATCCTTTTCATGCAAGAATCACCGCTGTTCTGACTCCTACTCTGTTACAGCAGGTGGCAGGTACTTTGTGTAGGTAATAGGAAGAATAACCAAAAACTTGGTCATGCTGAATAAAACTGTCTCCATCTTTATTCCTTTTCAGATAAACCAAATTAACATGATCCAGCAACAATAATAGAAATATAAAAGTATGCTTCCATATTGTTGAACAATGTATTTCAGGTGTCATATCAGCTTCACACTATCTGAGTTTAACGTGGGAGAAATGTGGAATGATGAAATCTGACCCCCACATGGGTGTCATTGGTTCAGGCTGTAGCACTGATGATACCTTTACACATTGTGTGCAACACTGATGCATTCTGGTAACATTTGCATCGTAAAGAATGTATTTCAGACCTACGTCATTCCATTTAAAGCACGTAGAACTGATTTCTGAGCATAAGGGCATTTAGCTTATGAATCCATCCAGACTGAAGTGGATGGATTGTTTAAAGTAGGGATGGGCATAATTAATCGATTATTAAATAATCGATCGTTAAGATTTTAGTCAATGACATTTGTTCTAAATCGATGAAACTAATGCAAGTCCTGGTACGTAGTCAGTCTTGATAGAAAGCAATGGAATTTTCCTATGTGGGAATAATTCAACTCTTTACCACATGAGGGCAGTGTTTTAAAAATAACTCCACCAGCCTAGTTACCTGCGAGTTTCCGTGCATCTCAAAAGTAGTCTGATCTTAAAGAGGTCATGGCGAAGTGTGGCGTGGGACCATTTTAATTAAAAAATTATTCTGTTCACCGTCAGCACTGCAAAGCTGTATTCAAGTACAAGTCGTCCACAACGCAAATGATGTACAACTTAAACAATGTACATCCAACCTGGTTAGTGGCGGCACCTCCTGCTCTCTGTCTCAACCTGCATGAACTCTGTGTTCGCACGGAGGAGCTGCGATGCACAATGGACAGAAACAAATACCCGACGGACCTGCAAGGTCATTGGGAAGGTTTGTGACGTTTGGCTTTATCCAAAGCTCTGTTACTTCCTGAACACTAGCCGTGTTTTTGTAAAACCGTATATATTACCCCTTCTGGCTAGTAGAAAAAAACGCATCCACACCACCTCTTTTTTTTTTTTAGATAAAACTCCATCCACACCTATCCGCAGAAGCTCGCTGTGAAGCACATTTATAACTATATCAAACCTTTTTTCGTTCCCTCATCAGCTCAGTAGTAGTTACAGTCTGCAGCAACTTTTATGACAACATCGACCCGTGATCGCATGACAGCAGACAGTCCTTCTATGTGAGGACATAAACCGGCGATTCCTCCGGGAGGACGGAGGACATCTATGTGCCGTAGTATTTGTGCGTGTAATAATAAACACGAAACGCCTGGACAAAAGATAAAGCTAACAGAGTTTTTAGGCCATCCATGTTGTAAACAAGGGTTGCGCATGGGACGTCATCGCATTGTGCGTCGCATAATTTTAATATACGCAATGAACACTGAATTTTAAACAAAATATAAATGATTAATCGATAATCGATCGTTGATTTTAATGATGATCGATTAAGACACTTTAATCGAATGCCCATCCCTAGTTAAAAGCCAGTATGAGCTGTTTGTACAGGCAGCAAAACTCATGTCATCGGCCTGCACTGCGAAGCTTATCTCTGTTCTCTGGATTGATTCAGCCAAACATGGAGGAACTGGGTAAGCTATAAAACGAAGCTGGTTACCAACTTGCTTACTCCATCCAGAACCTTCCACTTAAAATAAATGCACGTTCACATAAGAGAGGCGGAGCTCGGAGGTTCTGACCAATCACAAACATGGACAAACCCAGAGCAGCGTATGTTACCATGGGGGAGCAGAAAATCATTTTCCACAAGTACGAGGAATTTAAAATATATGCAATATAAGGTAAATATAAGCAAAAGTAACAATGTTGCCGCAGCAAAAGCAGGAAGGAATGCTGGCAGAAAAAAGTCGTTAATGCGGAAGTTCATCAGATCATCTGATATTAATAATGGGACAATATAAACTGGCAGCACTCAGATCACTGGATTCCAGTACAAACATTACTGGGAATGTTTTATCTACGTCATATTTCCCAGTTCTTTAAATGATCCGCTTCCATGTGAGCGTGTTATATTTATCAATGCCACCATGAATACAGTGATAGTTGTTCCATAACTCAATGTACAGGATTTAAGTCTTATGGAGACAAGTACCCTACAGTATGTCTTCATGAAAGTCTAATGGCTTGGATCTGTTCCTGAAGATTCTTCCTCTCCTAAGGATTACTATCCTGCTGCTACGTCATCAGGATCCTCTTAAAAATGGGTGGGTCATTTATTTAAAGATCTGATTGGTCAGGAGGTGTTTTTTTACTCATTGATCTCTTTCCCAGAACATAACCTGCTCTGGAGCAGGTTAGTCGTTCAGCATGTGTTGCTATGGTGATACAGCTGGATGAAAAGTAAACCAGCTTAGTAGTACAGAAAAAAGTAATTCCTGAAGTTATCCAGATTAGTGAAAATCCAGCTTCGTTTTACAAACTTCTGGAATGTTGCAGCACATCTTCTGCCCCTCAGTGCATTTATTAATGTTCCACTGTGTAAACATGTCTCAGTCATTTATAAGTTATTCTCACAGAATGATGGTTGAATTTAGTCCACAAAATGTTTTATGTTAATACTTTAGTCTCCATGTTTCCTCCTTTTTGTACAATGTTTTCATGTTGTTCAGATATTTCTGTACGTTTGTAGATGCAGCAACAAGCCAGGTCATGTCTGTGTGGAATAAAATATGACGGAGTTAAGCTTTATTTCAGGATTAGCTGGAGTCAGTCTTGATCTTCTGAATTATTTTGAAATGTAAATCTTATTCTTCACAAACAGCCAGCAGAGCTGGAACTGCAGGCTTTCCAAGGTCTGATCTCAGACCTGATTCAGCAGCTCGATACCAGCTGATGTCTCTTTGTGCTGTGTTCTTGTTGCTTCGTGAGCTTTTCTGCAACCTGACTTTTATAAAACTCAAACCGCTTCATTGGTGAAAACATGTTGACAGGGAAGTATCCGAACTCCTTCTTAACCCAAACACTCTGGGCTGAAAATATACTTTTTAAAAGAATGTTTAAGGCCTTTATATTTCCTGTTCTTCTTCTTTCTCTGGGTTTTTCTTTTATCTGCTGGCATGCCAGTAATCCTGCTCAGCACTGCTCTCCTGCCAAGTGACATAAGGTCTGAAAATGGAGTAAATAATGGGTGTAACCGATGCACCAGGACTTGTGTACAAAGGTTTCATAATGAAAGACCAAATAAGTACTCGACCGCATGTTTTCACCTTTTAGCCTAAATGACGAGAAACCCAGCATGAAGGTCAGAAAGTGGAATATTTAGCGTTGTATGGAAGCATGTTGTTGAATCAGAGGTGGAGAAAAGGTGTGTTGAGGGACACCTGTCTGTTGCATCACCTGAATGATCCTTTTAATGGGAATTACAACTGGTTGAAACAAAATAGAACCATCAGCTTAAGCTTGTTGCTTTTGTTTTGCTCTTTGAATGTTATGAATCTGCTTCCAGACTAAAGAGTAGAAGTCTGAGAGAAGGAGTGCTGTACGGCTGGAATCATAGTGTCTCTTACATCAGCTCCACCCATACAGGTGGCTTCTGGACCTGCACATACTGAAACACTCCCCAAATTGTTACTGAAACGAGTTGTGATGAGATTTTATTAATAAAAAAAAAGCTTTGTCCGATGTGAGAACAGAATGAGAAAAAGCAACAGAGTGAGAACAGAATGCAGGAAGACTGTGCATGAACTCTTACAGTCACATGAATGTGAAAGATTTCTACATTGTTTGTGTTTTCTGGCAGTTGGAGCAAGCAGATGAGCAGAGCGCTCGATGCAGGCCCAGTAACTTGTCTTTTACGCTTTCTGATGGGCACAGTGGGAGATCAGGATATCTATCCAAGCTATATTGGTAGCTGTGGGATAGTAATGGATGCATTATGCACTCAAACAAATCCTTACAATCTATAACTGGAATTATATGTGATGGCATTGAGATGAACGGCAGGTGGCCTAATGTGTGCAGAGGAAAGAGAGTGAAATCAGTTCAAAGTATGGACGAGTTGCAGGAAAAGCCTAAAATATAATTGAAATAAATGGATTTTATACACATTATCTGTTATGTTCCTACAATAACACGTAGAGGTCATCCTGTTGCATATTCTGTCCATGGTCTGGATTTAAACATGTCCCAGCATGCACTGGGACAGATGTACATGGGAGTAATCACTGCACACCTGTATACCATGATGTTTTAAACAATGTTTGGCTCATAGTAAACAGCATGTTCTATATTCACATCATTACACCAAATCTCACAATTAGGATTTTTTTTTACAGCTTTTTAAAAGGCGTTATTAATGAAGACACAATTTTCTCCCTAAAGTTTGTCCTGCAGAAAATGTGTGGTTGAAAGACGTAGCGACCTTGTTCAGCATTGGACGCTGTGCAGCGTGCACTGTAGTTAGAACAAGTAATTAATCCAGCACAGACCAGGATATGTTCTAATTAAGGACAGTTAAGGTTCATCTTGTTGGCAGATTTCTAGAGGTAATCACTGCAACTGTTCCACTTCAGAGGCAGAGCTGCACATTTAGCAAAGCTAAAACTATGGGAGCATTTTTGTTTGTTACAGACTTATTAAGTATAAACAACTTTTATCTCGAGGATCATGTCCTTCTTGATTTGTAGGATTTCTAAATTAATCTTTTTGGTTTAGTGATAATTTTTACTTTCTAAGTTTTATTTCGGTGACAGGTTGCCAATGTGATCTGCAGATTTGTTAAACCACTGAGTTGTCATGGCAACTGCTTTGACATACACTTTATTAGGACACGTAACGGAAGGAATTGAGTTATAGTCCTCGGGACTATCTGGGCGACTTTGCCTGGTGATGCTGTCAAATCCTTGTAGATACGCTTGCAAACACACAAAGATAAATCTGCAGGAACGTCTGACGCTTTTTTTTCTTAAAAACGTGTCAAACTGTTGATTCCAAATAAAACTTCCTTTTCAACTGGACCTTTAAATCACCAGTTTGCTGTAAAAATTGGTTTCTTTTTTCTCCACAACTCCACAACTTGACTTGTAGAAATGATTTTTATCCTTTTGTTTTAAGTTTATCATTAGAAATAACCTGCCTTCCAAATATGATTGAACTTTAATAATGGATGAAATAAAAGAAAAACATTCAAATTTTTTAAATTCTTTCCCGATTCTGTTTTAATCCTTGAATATTTTAACTTTTTTGTTTATGAAGCACATTAGTTTTTGAAAATACAATTAAACTAAAATAAAAAGAGGAGAGAAAATATTTTTTGCTTCGGAGCAAAACATTAAACTTCCCATCCTGACAGAAGAGCAGCAACATGCTTAGGCTTTAGTTTCAACAGGAATTAAAATATTAATTTTATAATTAAATGAAATTTCTTTATAATGAAATTATAAAGGAATTAAAACAGGAATATATTATGAACAAACTTAAGTCCTTGCAGAGGAAATGTCTGAGTGGAATAAAAGGTGGAAACATGTTTATGTGATTGTTAAAAAGACACATTCTAAATGTTTCATGCAGGATTATAAACCAGTAAATACTAAAGCTGTAAAATCCACCAGTGTATGATGCCGAGCGGTGGGCAGGGCTGAGAATTTGATTGACAGCTCCTGCTTAGTGCCTCTGCTCAGACCCATCTGGGACTCCGGCTTCTTTCCTTCGACTGAATTGTGTGAGAGTCAGAGCTCTCTGCCCTTCTCTCCCCCTCCCTCTCATTATCTTTCTCACACCTCTACTCCTCTTTTTCTAGTTTTCTGTATGCACGCTGCATCTTTATTCTCTCTCCCCCCCGCTAACGGAGGTGGGCAAGCTTCCCAGTACTGGTGCATCTAGCAGGTGCAGCCTCTTTCTCTCCTCCCTCCCTCCTTATCTCTCTCTCTTCCCTCGCTCTACCAGTGTGCACTCTGCTCTGTCTGATTTTTTTTTCCCTTTTTTCCCTTCTCATTCGTTCTCGGTGGCAGCAGCTCAGGGAGGCAGCTGTATGTGTGTCTTCATCACAATCGCCACAGGTAAAGACAGCTCCATCGTCGGATCCTACGAACTCCAGAAGTGGGGGTTGGGGAGGCTTCGGAGCTAGCGTTGCAAGTCTTCATCCCGGTGCGGGGCGTACAATTTTAATCATCTCCCAGATAAAGCATCCTGGAGGAAAGGACAGGCGGAGGATCCCAGCAACCAGACCAACAAATCACAGGCTGACTGGGAAGAGCCCAGGCTTTCAGCACTGAGGAGGAAAAGACTCTGGGACGCCTTTTTTCCTTCACATTTTGCTCTTTGTAAATGTATCTCTCGCTTCCTTTGGTCTGTAAATGATCTCCATCCACTTCCTGCTTCTCATCAGTCTTTGCACATTTTCTCCCTCTGTGGTGGAATTTTGCCTGTGAATCCATGAGGGGAGGCTTTCTGAGTGCTTGCTGCAGTATTAACAAACAGTATAGTGAGACAGCAGAGAGCTGAGCGGACAGCTCGGGGAAATCTGATCCACAGCCGGCTGGAGAAGGAGCAGATTGATCCGCCCTGTGATGCTGCGTGGCTTTTCTTTGACTGGATGTGGCAAACTGACTGGATTTTGCAGCTTTTGCTTTGAGCTGTCTCTGGAATTTGGCAGCTAAAGGAAGGAAGTGTATTTGGATTAAGTGTGTGAAGGAGAAAACGTAGAAGCTGACTGAAAAGCAAAGACAACGGATGATGGGAGAACGTTGAACAGACACAGAAGCGACTGATTTCTTCGGTTTCACCGTCTCTGCTACGAAAGAAAAGATTTGGGAATACGAGTGAAGCCGACTCTGCTCTCGGCTTTGGGAAAGCTTTTTGGTCCACCACTGGGTGGGGAAGCGACTACACCCACCCTGCAAGTTTGACACCCTCCCCACTGAGGATTGGACGTGGAGACATCTACCCTTTTTGGGGGGATTTTGGCTGCAGTGGCATCCAAACACAATGCTGTGGATCTGTCTTATGCATGAATGTGAAGACGCTCCTTCCCACCCATCTTTCTCTCTGCTCCTCTTTTTTCCAGCGTGAGGCGTCACTTCTCCTTTGCTGTGAACATTCTTGGAGTTTTGGCTTTGTGACTAACTGGAGACTAGCTGGGCGTTCATCCTTCTATGCCAGCTCTTCTATGTCTTACTGTTTGAGTGCATTTGTCTGCATGTATTTCCAGAACTCCTCCCCTTCTCTCCATCCTTGGAATACATTTTTTGTGGACTAGTTATTAACAGAACGTCTTTGAGTTGCATCTTTATCCACTTTTTTCTTTTTAATGTCTGTGATTGTTGGGAATCTCTTTGCTACGTGCTTTTCATGCCTATCGCAGGATTAACCCTCAATGAGCCATAAAGGACGGGGAGGAAGGATGAGTGAGTGTTCTGGGGCAACTGTATCCGGGGCAGTGATCCTGGAGGAACCTGAGGGTTCGGGGCCTTCCGGGGGCCGTGGAGAGGCCCAGGCTCCTGATCAGGGTCCACTTCGGTGTGCAGTTTGGCCTCGCCAGCAGACATGGCTGTGTGTGGTACCATTGCTAATTGGTTTCATCGGCCTTGGATTGAGCCTGATGTTGCTGAAGTGGATTGTTGTGGGAACAGTTCGGGATTATGTGCCAACAGACTTGGTGGGTGCAAATCGAGGAGGGCAAGACCCCATCTTTCTCTCGAAGCCCAGCGGGATTCCTAAAGGTCCCGATACTACTACAGCTACCCCAACAATCGCGGGTGGGAACCCCACATCCAGAACTGCAACTGCAGCAAAAGGCAGAACTCGCACGACTACTGCAAACCCCAGAGGAGGCGGGGCTTCTGATAGTCAGGTGACTCCTCGGAATCCTGGAAATCGTAATGGACGTGGACCTTCAGGTTTTACGACTACAGCAGCACCACGGACGACCTTTATGCTTGGAGCATCAACTACTAGCTCTTCTCCACCCAACCCAACGGTACTGCATGACTCCACGCAAATGTGGACTGTGGAACATACTACTGCTGAGACGGTCTCCACTACGCTCACCACGCGTACGCATAATCACCGCAAAACACGTAAGTTCTGTGTGATCCTGAACATCGTCACTTCGGACTTTACAGAAGCATTTTGTGTGACGTTGCTGGTTGATTATTGGTTGAACTCTGCAGTGACGGTTTACTTACTGGCTTTGTAAGTGATTAACCGATGACCCTGTAATGTTGTTGTAGTCTCTTCTGAACCCTTTTACGTGCAATCATTGTGAGTAGTTATTGTTTTTTGGAAATGGTGGACTTGGCATCCTTGTTTTTCTGACTGAGGCTGTTACATTTCTAGCTGAACTATGCAGGAACCAAAAACCCACTTTGCTACAAGGGATAGTCAAGTTCTTTACCTGCTGCATCTTGTGCTGGATCCACAGCAAGCCATAGTAGAACGGTCATTTTAGCAAAAGTGGCCTAAATATGACTTGGCAGTGAACTGTGATCGTAGGTTTTAATGAGTTGTTTGCATGAAAGCTTTGTAAGATATTGGTGGTGACAGGTTTGTGTCTCAGTATTGTGATAAAGTTGAGCTGGTATCGTCCCAAATAATACCCAAACTGAGATGTATATAAATGCTTTTACTCGATTTAATCACCACTCTGATAGCTTCTGCTCTTTGACTTGACAAGTGAAAGGATGCACTCATGCCGAGTGTACACTGAGTGGTGGTGTTTACCTGTGAAGTTTTCTACTAAGATGCTGCACCTTGCAGTAGAGCTGCAAGCCAACTGTATGTGACATTTCTGTGGATGAAACATGCCGTACTCCAGAGCTTGTGTCGTAACCACCCCAGATGAAACTGTGTGTGTGTGTGTGTGTTCGTGTGTGTGTGGGAAGGGGGGGGGGGGGTTTGCTTTAGGAGATCAGAAGGCAGATCGACACAGTTTCTTTTACCACCTCTGTCCTTGACTCAAGCCATGCAATTGTTCATGCCATTGATTAAAGCGAAGGGGGATTTTCTTCAAGCGATCAATGGCACACGTTTACCCAGAGATGAGTGTGTGTACACACACACTCTGTACAAACACAACTTCCACCATGACTAATCTCTCAGGTCTCAAAATGGTGTCGTGTTATGTGCTGGACCTGCTGGTGTGATCAGGTCTGCAGAATGTAAAACAGTACTGGATAGCATTGAGTCTTTCTGTGAGGGTGTGGTCGCATGCTCTGCTCCCCATCAGGTCTCCATCTGCGGAGGAGTGGGGGGGGTGGGGTGTACGTGCGACTCTGCTTTATGCAAATCAGTGGGAGTTATGATGCCGTCACAGAAAACTAAAAGAAGGGATGGAGGGACTTTCTTTAAGGACAATCTCCATCCTTCTATGAACATATCTGGCAAACTGTGTTGGCAGCAATTCCTGCCACCTAATGTCCTGCAGATGTTCCACAGAGATAAAACCACTCAAACTCAATTTCATTCCACATGAAGCTTTTCAACAAATTCTATGTAACATGAGGTGGTCATCCGGGCCCTTGTGCTGCTAACTCTTATGCTTGGATGGGTTTGGGCTGTTCCAACCTGCCACCATATAAAATGAAGGATTACTGAAGAGTTACTCGCTGGCCTACAGCTCCTCAGCTCCTCTAGAGCTTTTATTCTCTTCCTGGAGGGGGTTATATCTTGGATGGCAAACATTGTGCAGAATATAAACCTGAACTTTTGTACTTTGGTTCCCTTCACCCTCAGAACCCCTGAACTGCACAAAAGAACTTCAGGTATAAACTTAGAAGCGATTTCTTATTTAATGAGCAGGTAAATTCAGTAATCTTTTTTTTCAGCTTAGAATCCTCTCTAAGGCCGAGCCATTCCTTAAAGGTCCAGCGGTGTTTTTATGTGTTAGAGTAGCAGCCTTTACTCGGGTATGAACCATTCTGTTGTCTCACCTGCAGCTGCTTGACTCTAAACATGGCCATGGAAATGATTGTTTCCCAGTCTTGTTCCCACTCTACTTTGTTGAGTTACTTTTGGTTTTGTGTTTTTACTAAGCTAACCCGCCTTATGCTTCTCAAGAGCCTTGATCTGCACATCAGATGCTGGTTATTCGGGTTAAAACATGAGGAAAGTACCCCAACTGCGGAGCGTTGTCTAATATCAGGTCCTATTATCAGACATTTATACTCATTTGAACACAATTGTATTCCATGTCTTGTAACTCAGTTTGTTTTTGGACATTTAGGCCTTTTTGTGTTATTTTGTTTGTCTATGTACATTTGTGTTTTTTTTGTGTGGTTTAAAGTTGCTTATAAGTAAACTTGCATAATATGATGGGATTAAAAGAATGGCAACTATTTAATAAATTATCACCAGACTGGAGTCTAAATGCACAGAAACATCTTTTTCTTTTCAGACCAGAAATGTTCCCATTATGATAAGAAACATAGGGAAAAAAAACTGCATCATTTCATTAAGAGGACAAATGGGAACTATTCATCATCTATTCATTTATTAATTAAGCATAAAAAAAAGGCCATTTCACCAGCAAGTTCTCATGAAAGCCATTAAGCCTCACTGATATCCTATGGAAAATGTCACTCCTTCTCCAGCTCCCCTAGAAGGTTCTGCTGCTACTGAATAGCCGGCTCGCTCGATAATCCTAAACACCCTTCACCCTGCCGCCCCTTCTGTTCCACCACCCACACACGGCTTTGATTTGAAAAGGCCATCATTTTCACATTAACTTCCATTGTGTGTAAATGTCTTCTGTGCTATAATGAAACTCCCAGTACTGGCTTGTATTCAGAAATGCACTATAATGGTCCATCTGCGAGCTCTTATCGATGCAGTCCCAGTCTTTTCTTTTTTGTAGGTCACAAAATTAAGATTGACACAGATTTTTATCTCCCACTGGGTTAAAGTGCTGTCACCAGTCTGGCAAGTAAGCAGCTCAAACTCACACTGTTTTGGAAAAACTAGCCTGTTTAGCCAGTATGTGCTCTGGTCTCCAGCTAAGATAAATATTTTTGGTGGTGTTACCCACACACACCGTTCTGAGCCTGACCGGTACCTTAAGATGATGCACTGGCCTTTTTTTTCCTTTATTATCGTGCTTATCATTAACATATTTCTTCCTGATAAAAGCCTTCGTGACCTTCTGAAAGCAGACGTGCTCCACGTACTGGTCAGTTTTTCTTCTTTGCAGTAGAAAAAGGAGTTTTACGCTGCAGTGTGGCTTTGTTTGTGGTGACATTCTGGTCAGTCAATTAGTGAAAATGTACAACTAGAGGATATGATGATACGTTGTCAGACTGGTTGCAGAGTCGCTTCTGTAACGACTGCATTCCAGATCCGATTCGGTTGGACCTGCTTGTAATCTGAAGCCATTTCTGTGTGATAATGTGCAGAGATGATGCGATAAGGAGCCATGGTGACATTCTGCATGATGTCTTATCTCTAAATATCACAACCTGAGACAGGAATAAGGAAACAGAGATAAACTAAGTGAGAATTTATCATGAGCATCTAAAGGCTAAGGGTAACTTGAACCTCTTGGTGTTCTGTAGGCCAACATGAAAAGCTGCATAAAGTCACTTGCAGATGTTGTTAAAACCTTCTAAACATACAAAGAAGTAAGTAAATAGGTAAGTAAATGATCTGAACTGCAGCTGTTCTTACATGTAGCAATACTGAAAAAGTTGTTATTGCATGATTATAATGTTGGAGCTACAGAAAATGAGCCAGTGGGAGGTTTTCATACTGAGCCACTTGGTGGGTGAGACAAGCGGTGGTCCTGGAGCCTAAATCCAGATTAGCAGCCTATCAACATGCCTGTGGAAGCAACAGAATGACATCAGCCTGCCTATCAGTCACACACACCACAAGCTGCAGGATGGTTTCAGATCTGCAGGGGAGGATTTTCATCCATGGTGCTGAAGCCACATGTTTAAGGCTTCAGGATCCTGAAAAAATGTTGTAGATTGTCAATGCGGAGATGGCCAACGGTGTTTCTTACTATAAACAATAGTGATGGTACAAAAATCAGGCTCGGTTGCACAAACCAAGTCGAAATTTATTGAGACATGACAAAAGTGAGTCTCAGCTATTGGTGATTAAAACACCAAAACATCAGATCAGGCTGCTGGGATCGGCTCCATCTGCAGCGGATGTACCAGTTAACACGGACGGACCATCAGATCAGCAATCAGTTTATGAGCCACAAGTAGATAATTCAGCTGATCAAAGTTAAAACTCTGACGTTAGCGAAACTGAAACCATCCAGATCTGCTCAGCCCCCACCCTCCCACCACCCCCCCTCCCCCCTACCACCCAGGAACAGAAGGCATAATCTTTGTATTTCTTGAGAGCAGCCTGGTTTGTGGGGAGGACCCGTCGCACAGAGGGACGGGTCCTCCCCCCAACCCGGACCAGTCCCTCTGAGGGACCGGTCCTACAAAGGGACATGGACATTTCAGGACGATGGATGCAGAGTTGTGTCAACTTCATATCTAGGAAATAATTAAAACGTGAAGATTAGACTGCACTTAAGGATTCAATCTGGATCTTTTCCAGAATTCCCGGTACAAACTCGCTCAATAAATGGCGTTCCCTTATATAGCGCTTCAAAGTTCCTTCTATTACACATTCAGACGCTGATGGAGGCAGAGCTGCTATGCACACGGCGCTAGCCTGGCCACCAGGAGCAACTGGGGGATTAGCATCTGGCTCAAGGATTGCAGACTTCAGACAGATCGGGTACCAAACCCATGACTCACCAATCAGAAGTCAGCTACACTACACCTCCGCCACAGCTGCTAGTAAGCCCAATAAGCTTTATTGACCCATGTTGCTCAGGGACAAAACTCTCCACATATCAGTCATCAAGGCATCGGCCTTCATGCTTCTGTAAGGATAGTTTGGAGTTTTGGTACTTGGGTTCCTGCTCTGGATGAAGAGCCTTCCCAGTAGAGCAACCAGCCTGGACTCATATACTCACCCACCTCACGACATTTGTGTTCGTTGGCAGCGGATCATCTCTGAACTCTATTAACTCTGTTGGATGTTGTGCACATGGAACACTTATGATGATCAAAAGAAACTTTGCTGAAGCAAGATGACGAAAAGTCAAGTCCATCCATCATCCACCGATCAGCTGCTCTTCCTCTTGCTCTTCCTCTATCTCAGTATTTTCAGCCCTTAGTTCTGTGTTTCCTTGTAAGGTGTTTGTCACGTGCCCAAGTTATCTCTGTTAGCTCCTCTTTTTTTGGCTTTTAGCTGTTTTTTGTTGCCAGATTTTTAGTTGGACGAACATCTTCTGTTTGTGCTGTAAGTATAAAGTCTTTATCCGCCAGTCTCCTGTGTTCTGCTGTTCTGTTTATTGCATAACTTCAGCTAAAATGTTGCTCTCTGATTTAAAGCTTTTTATTGTCATGCTATATTTTAAACATCAGAGCCATCTGCTCAGAGGAAAGTTCCAGATTACCAAAGCTCATCCACTCATTTAGGCCAAGAAGTAAAAGGCAGATTTGTTCTTAGGTAAAGTAATCTTTAACGCTGGTTTTACTGGTTTACTGATTGTTGCTCAATCTGTTGCATTTCATTTATTTGATCTTATTTTTGTTTTTCATTTAAAACCCAATGCTAGACTAGTTCTGTGTCATTGTTCCTAATAAATCCTGTTAACCTTCCCTTTGGCTCCGGTTCTCCATCGTTACATTCTGTTATTGGTTTTATTTATTTAGTTTGGTTTTATCTGCTTTTATTTTTTTATTTTTTTGTATATGTTTTTAGAAGCAATTTTTTTCTAAATTGTTGCTTTGGTAGATTTTTGTACAGCACTTTGTTCCAACAACAGCTGTTTTAAATTTCTTTGTAAATAAAGTTGAGTTGAATGAATATAAATTTAATCCAGTTTAATTAGTTTCATAATTTTAAAACTTATTTGGTAGTTTGGTTAAATTTACTCAAAACTTTTACAAGCATTTCATTGAATCACAAATTTTCTTTAGTATTTTATTCTGTTTTGTGTTGATGATAATGCAAGTTGTACAGTTTAATGTGCAAGAAGTATCCATGTCGATGGGAAAAGAATCAGAAGTTAATGGTAATGACAGAGTGCTGAGGAGCGCCATGTCCAGAGGAAACACAAACCAGTAGCACCACTGATGCCAGCGTTTCTGCAGAAGGGAAACTGGTTTCGTTACCTCTGCAAATAAAGAGAAATCCTCCCCCCGTGACGTTGAGTTGCTTGACATTCAACGAGACTGCGTGAAGTATTTAGGAAGTAAAAAACATCAGGTTGTTGAATCTTTTTGTTTTTTATCACTTTTAAAGCTGCAAGAAAGATTTTTACTGTAATGTTTCAATAAAACGTAACTAAAGATTATTTTAAGCTCAAATGTATTTAATACTTCAAATAAAAACATGGAGTTAATTAAGATCTCTTTCCAAAGGGGTAAAACTCCATTCCCCCCCGTTTCTTGGCCCGACTCTGCTTCTCTTATTAAATCTGTCTGCAGGCCTGCAGCAGCTAAACACAGGCAGGCAAACAGATCCGAGACTGTTGTGAGTTCAACCACAGCCAACAGCTTGTTTTTCTGCAGTTATGTCAGCGGGCTTGTTGGCTGTGACAAAGCGGAGGATCCTAACTAAGCAGCCAGAAATGCTGCAGAACTGCTTGTAGAAGGGCCCATGATTTTTAAACAAAGTGTTTCCTTTTGTCATGCGAACAATTGGAAAATTACCAGAGTGGTATTAGCTGAACAGCATCCAAATATGACAGCAAACTGGTAATCTGAGTAATGACATGTGGAATCCAGTCTCGCACATTAAAGATGTAGTTTGTAACACCCAGCCATATAATTTTCATTCACCTAATTTATTCAGTTCAACATTTGCAGGGAAAATATCTACATTGTTTTATTTTAATACTATAAATGTAAAACTATGTGCAAAATAAAGTCCCATCACCTACATGAGCATTAAAGACATAATGGAGATGGAGCATATTTAGTACATGTTGCTTAGTGTTAATATGTTCATTTATGATCAAAACAATCTTTTTTTTGTTCACACAATTTATTTATGTTTTAATTTTATTTGAATTTGATTTACTAATTTTTCATTTCACTGTGTTTTCTCTGAACAGTACTTAAATGGTGACACAAAACTAAAAAAACTGTAGATGAATATCCGAGTTAACTAGAATAAAAAGCCACCACAGCGTGCTGTAAGGGAGCAGTCGGCCTGGAACCGTATGGCCTGAACGTCTCACTCAGCTACAGCTTAAAGTTCATATTTGTCAGGGTCAAATTACCCTAAAACATCACAAGATATCTGCAAAATAGAAGACACAGAGACGTGAGTAGTTTTCACTCGCGAGGAGAGGTAGTCAGACATGAACTGCAGTTCACAGTTTCATCCTAACTAACTCTGCCGTTCATGTCTTTTCCCCTCGCTT
>JBAMHX010000018.1:25180732-25191106 GCA_037177515.1 Pseudomugil tenellus | reverse complement strand
TATATATATATTCTTTTGAAGTATTACTTCACTGATAATGGCTACAGTTACATGCTTTTAATTCCAAATTATTAATTCCAAATTAAATTCTTCTTGGATTTGAATTTACATGGGAATTTTAATTCAGAATAAAAGGTTTACATGGAATCACATAAACATCAAGTGGGTTTGGAGTTGATTGGCGACTACTTTTTCAAGGATTTTGGAGATGAAGGGGAGGTTAGAAATGGGACGGAGGTTATTGTAGTAGGACTTTCAAGTAGTTTTGCACTTTTACTTTGACCTAACTTGGTAAATAAACAGCAATTTCTAACAAAGACATGGTAAATCATATAAACATGGTCCAATCAGGAGC
The DNA here is from genome assembly GCA_037177515.1 of Pseudomugil tenellus. Taxonomy (NCBI): domain Eukaryota; kingdom Metazoa; phylum Chordata; class Actinopteri; order Atheriniformes; family Pseudomugilidae; genus Pseudomugil; species Pseudomugil tenellus. Next base: position 25,190,751 of record JBAMHX010000018.1, on the reverse strand, counting down.
AAGGAACGGCAACAGGCATTGCTAGAGATCGGAGTGACTTCTTTGGCCATATTAGTTTCAAATGGTACAAAGTAATGCAAGGCTTAAAAATCATCTTTATGATGCAGATGGTTTGGAGCGTTTCCATTTTCAAGTCAATAAGGTATAAAACTACAGTTGAGTCTCTGTAAGACACATCTGATGCTGCAGGTCATCAAAGGCGTCATGTTGGCTTAAACAATTCTACAAAGTGAATAGAAATATCTTGCATTAGTCACCTGAGCACTTCAGTTTACATCAGTCTGTTTTGAAATCTTCATCTCCTGATTTTAGCCGTTCTGTCCCAGGATGTGCTGGTGACCCCAAATAGTCGATGCGACAGCTTCTTTTATCTGTCTTATCATTGTTACAGCTCCCTTTGACAGCTTGTCTCAGTGGAGTGTCACCACGTCTGCCATATAATATGCATCATTTGTTTGAAAGCACATTAAGGAAAGCTGCTCATTTGGCTTTTAAGTTCCACACTGACACCACAATATTAATAATGAAGCTCCTGTTTCCACAGTGTTACACAGCAGATGTGTAGGTCGCATTCATGCTAGTGTGCATTCACAGCAAATGTTGAGTGCTTGAGGTTTAAATAATTTATGTTTATTGTAACCTTTTTTAAATGGAATTAACATCAGGAATAGTGGAACTTGCTTAAATGAGCCATTTACCCTTTTAGTTAGGAGTTTCCCTGCTGCAACACACTTTACAGCCCTCGAGGAGCGGAGTTCTCCAACACACCTGAATCATCTGCATGTCATCCTGCAGAGGCCTGTTCATGTGGTTTAAACTAATTATGCATCCAGAGAAGTAAAATGCACATCTCAGGATCGATTCCCTGGGAACTGAACTTTTAGGGGAGCTTGGCAGGAACTTGGTTTACGTGAACACATCTTACATGTTCCTTGCAGAGGATCAACCAGATTGTTTAGACCAGGATGTGAGCGTGGGTCTGATGACACTGGGATGAACTGGAATCATGCATGGTTCAGAATTTGTTTCCATGTTTGCTTGTGATGGTTGGATTCTAGGGAAGCTGCATGTAAGGGATGAAAGTTCCCCCAGTTGGAAGCAGACGGAGATCTAAACCAGCTCTGAGGTCTGAAATGTTTCCGGCTTGCAGACGTCACACACAACCTGAACCCTGTGAGTGGCGCGTCAGTGGGATTAATGCCACCCCTCCCCCCGCTGATCTCCCATCTCTCTCCGTCTCTTCCTGTTGGCTGCATTCACTAATTTGTTGTTTAATGGTGAGTAGTTGTTACAGATGATTGCTTGTAGTTTGCAGGAAGCTTTTCTCTGGCTTGTCATGGATAGTATAGACCTTAATCCATCTCATTAAAACATTGTGCTATATCATGCCTCATGGTGATTATGGACTGATGTGAAACGATCAGAATGAAACTTATGATTAGTCTGTTATACACATTTTTTATCATTTAGCTGTAAGGTGGCCTTTTCTCTTCCTGGGATGGATTGTTGCTCTGCAAGCGGGAAAAATCAGGCGGCTTATTGGCACGTTGTGAGAGTCACACAGGCCTGATTGGTAGCGTTTGCACTAATGGCTTTAATTGTCTTCCATCCTGACACAAACAAGCAAATTAGTTGCAGCAGAGCTGCTATTATTAGAATATTGATGAGCACTCATGTGTAATGATGCGTTTTCTGAGTGACTTCTACTGAACAACCAATCATCATTACGCTGCTGGATTTGTAATATTTACATCCCTGAAATCCAGAAGACAGAATATAATAACAGTTAGTAAACTGACTAAAACAAAACCACCTAAATGGTAAATGCTCCGTTTTATGATGCATTTCAACCTGATGGTCTTAACAAAGACTTTATGATATCTTAATAAACCATTCTTACCAAGTAGATGTCATATACTCTATATGGGGGTGTGCACAGGCCTGGCCCACTTGTTTTCCACATGACAAATCGGAGACAGAAACATTGTGCATGAGCTGGCTGCTGTTGTGGCTCTGGTACTCTAAGCTGGCTGAAACCATTTTGTCTCGTTTAAAACGATATGATGATATGAGATTGTTTCATCTTAGTTACATTCATTATGTCGGCTTTTCAGACTCATTATTTTCAACCAAACTCTTAACTTGTTCCATCTCTGGCTGCTGTGTTCTCCGCTGAAAGTGAGTTAATGGAAGTGCTGGTTCTGAGCTGGGAAAACACCAGATCACACCAGTAACGTTTATTGTTAACACAACTCTGTAAGCTCATGTGAATCCTCCAGAGGTTCATTCATTCCCAGGAGAATCACTGCGTTGCCCGGTTCCCATGGGAACGGATCCGTCTTCTGTTTTCTTCTGGCTCAACATTTCACTCGCAACGCAGGGGGGTCAGTCGGGGGGTCGTCACTCCCAACAGTGATACATTAGGCAACATGTCTGTTAAATTATAAGAACCAAAATTTAATTCTTTTGAATGAATTAAAGATAAAATTAAAAAAAAATATTGAATAAAGATAAAGAGCAAAAATAATCAAAATTTATAAATAAAATATAAATAGTAGATAAATGCATTAAATTAAAACTAAAGATTAGAATTAATAACTAAATGTTGAATGGATTATAATCTAAACTAAATTTATTCTAAAGTTTATTTTTAATTTTAAAATAAAAAAGAGGAACATTTTTACCGACATGAGGCGGCAACTCAAAGCGATGTTTAATATCAGAAGCTGCTTGGATGCTTCAAGAAGACTTTTATGTTTAATAAATTCCACTTTCAGCAGATCTATGGAGCTCCAATCATTCATTTTCTAAGTTTTTATTTCGCTGCAGCTTTGTGTTTCGCTCCATTCCTGACACGCCTCCTCTCACTGGAAATGAGGGCAAATGCCATCCTGCTGGTTGGAACTTACTCTCACACTCATTAGAGCGCCACATTCCCTCTGGCAACCAACATCCAAACTCCCATTAACCTTTACAGGGATGGTTTTTCTCCTTCTCCTTCTAGCTGAGGTGTTAATTTGTTGGATCAATCTCTTCCCAATAGCTCCTTCACATCCTATTTGGCAGCAGATTGAGTCATTCTGCAGGTTTTTGGGGGACATCTGTGTTGACGTATCGCTCGCATGCACAGCCACGTCCAGCTTCAGCATTTATTGATCCATTTCTCATAAAAAAGTGTGTTTGTTTTTGTACTCTGCATTGTAGGAGAGTTAATAATTAAAAGTTTAAACATTTCTATTATCACATCTTCTAACTTTACTATATTTGCTTCCATCATCATCCTCATCTGTGTTTTGGGCTAAAACTTAAGAAGTGAGTGTTCTTAAGCTGCTAATAACAAAGCTAGCTGCATGTTGCTACAAAAGCCATCCTGTAGGGTTTAATGTGCTTTAATATTTGGGTTTAACTTGCAGAAAAAAGCTGATGCTTGCTGCGAAAGCTCACACTCTTCTAAGCCACCAGCAGATTAGTGCATTGAATCCAGAGAGAGGCTCATTCAAGTCAAGTCTTAGAAATGAGTAAAGGTTACAGAAGGAATTAAATATGTTTGGAGCTGCCTGTGATCCTGACTCTGAGTCTCGGACTGGATTACAAACCGGCTGCGTTGAATTTAACTAGAATATTTCAGCCTGTCTTCATGCTTTACAGAAACAAACATTGTGCCACTGATTCGTATAAAACAAGCCTGATTAAACCTGCATGGTGTCTGCAGCAGGATGACCAACCCAGCCAGTGTTCTGCAGGCTTTAGTTGTTGTCCTGCTGCAACAGACTTTAAAGTTTCATTTCATTCAGGTGTGTTTCAGCTGAAAAGCTCTGCAGGATACAGAGCAGCTCAAAACTGCACAACAATGACAACACGAGTTATCTCAGCATAACGTTTACTTGGTTGTTGCAGTAATATCATATGAACTGGATCCACATGTGGATGCACATGTTCTGCTACATTTCTGAGCCTTGCTGCTTAGAATCTCGGCGTGCAGATGTGCTCTTCAGCTCAAACAGGGTTAAAATAAACAGTAAAAGTCCTTTTTTTGTGTTAATATTTCAAACGGCTTCCTTTGAAGCCTTGTTGTTTGAATCATCTTGGAGAATGTGGCGTCTCCGCAGTGGTCGTCTGTTCTCAGATTCAGCTCCAATCTGCAAGGATGCAACATGTGTTTGAGACTCCAGCAGCGAGCACGGAACAATTTTCTTTTATTAACATGTTTAATGAGTGAAGCGTCTCCCACGGAGAGTCGGGATCTGACAGGAGCACCTACAGGGGGTCCAGACCAGCGGTGCTGTTGGTAGCGGCCGCGTTGGGATGAACATGCGTTCCAATCAAAATTACAGCTTTTCTCATCAGGCTGATCAGAAAAATCAGAACGAACCAGCTTCAGACTTTGATCTGTTTCATCTTATGATGTTGAAATCCCGACTTTGTTATAGGATGTTTACTTTATGACATGAACAGAGAAGCTGCGTTTCTATCAGTTTATTATGAAATAAATGATATTTCTAAAATGTTTTGGAATGAAGCAGAAGCTTCCTGTAAATGCTGGTCTGTGCATAAACTGCAGTTCTGGTCAAATCTGGTCTTTGCTGTTGCTGGGAAGACGGAATGGTCCTGTGATCAGCTGTTGGTGCAGAAGAGACCAGACCCGAGTCTGACGTCTAACGGTTCTGATACATGGAAACAAAACTTGACATCTCAGAACTGAACATTATTGTATCCATTTATCTTGGACAACATGTGCTGCGGTGTAGTTGGTGAGTTTGCAGAGTTCTGCACAGATGTTCCGACGGGTCATGTCTCTTCATGATGCTGCTTGTCTAAATGTGCAGATAAAGTGTCAAATAATGTGTTTTAACTCTGTTTCAAGCAGATTTGTGGCCTTTTTAGACTCCAGATCTGAAACAAAATGTGATGGATTGCCTTCTCTTCTCCATCCCTCGCATGTTGACTGGTCTTCTTTTCCCCAGCTCGGCTTTTTAATGACTTGACACATCATAAGAGTGGAGTCTTGCCGGAGCTAAGCTTCAGTCTGGCAGGTGAGAGTTGATGGGCTTCGAAAGTAAACACTGATTTACAGAGTGGAATCCCCGGAGAGGAAAGGCCTCAATGTGGCGGGAATCAGCACCATCAGATATGAAAACACAGCAAATCTGAAATATGTGGAGTCGTCGTCTTTCATACTTAAGTCTTTATATTGAATTATATAACATTATGTAACTATTTGTACAATATAATCCAACAGTTACCAGTTAATCCAGTGCCTTACAAAGCAGTTTCAACAATAAAAGACTGAAGGTCAGATCTGAACGAGTCTGTTGGGCCAACTTTGAACCTCTGCAGAGCTTTAACCAAGCGTTACTAATACAAAAAGCATAATTCTGCATTGCATGGCTTTTTAATTAAATAGAATAAATATTTCTGATTCAGACAAATCATTTTAAAAATAAGATGAAAACCTCGCTTGCAACCCTCCTCATTGTGCACATCCTGTTTATGCAAGCAGAGCTGTTTACAGACGATGAACATGTGTTTGACATGTTTTGCATGTAATTCACATGTAACTGCAAAACATGTGTGCACATCTGGTTAAGTCATACTAACTAGAGAAGTCTGATACTATCTGCAGATATCTGCATTAAAATGTGACGTTTCGCTTTTTTGTTTCTTTTATTGACGACATTTACACCTTTTTGGATGTTTTAGTGGATACTTTCTTGCAGAGCAACATGTTATGCAGAAGTACTTCATTGAACAAATGTACATGTGGATTCAAATGTTTGGAAAAAACAGATGAAATAAGTCAGAGTGGAAATGTTAAAGTGCATTTTAAACATCTCTAAAATGGCCATGTGGGAAGAGTTTGGCCATCTTTTTAGAAATAAACCGGTCATTCTGAGTCCTTATCAGACGCCTCAGTCTTCAGTGCACATCCTTACAGAGATGATTCCTCTGTCTGCAGCAACATTAAACATCAACAGGGCATCATCCTCCCTCCTTGCTTGGGAAACATGTATCATTAAATGGATTGCTTGAGCAAATCAAAGAGCTGGTAGGGTACAGAAGGGTGTGTGAGTGCCTGTGTTTGACTCTTCCAGACACTTTATGCTACCAGTTCAGGAAATCTGGTGCTTTGGGGGAAACGTTTACAACAGATGCAGCAGGTTTCTGACCACCTATGAGTATTAAACAAGCTGTAAATGTAAAACAAACTGGAAACTCGGCAGTGCATACATGTATGGAGGTCAGAACAAACTAAAGACAGGAGTACTGATCTGAAAGACAAACTTTGATCAAATAAAGCAAGCAAGAAAAACATTCACTTTACTCTGCTGTGCTACTTGTTTCCTGGATATCCGTCCTTGCTCTGGCTGAAAAAGCATTTTGCTGCAGGCAGTGACCAACATTAAGAGCAAAGCAATAGATAAATGAGTGAAAGGTTTGGGGAAGAGGAGCAGACAGCTGAAGAGGGCTCCCTTCAGCAATGGAAAACTGACAACAGAACAACCTCAAACAAATGTGACGTGTCTGAGAGTGACGGGCGTTCTGCTTCTGTGTTCAGTCTCATGGCGGAGTGCAGACTGCTAGCAACCCGACTTCAGCTGAATCCTGCTCAGCATCTGTACTTGGGACATTTAAAGTCGATATCAGGGTCATTTTGGCAAAGTGACTGCATCACCATGGCAACGCAGAGCTGGGAAACACAACATAAAGACACATTTAGGATGTTCGAAGACCTTTTGGTTACGGTGCAAATATTTCACCACCACGCTGACGTTTACAGTTTTTAGCTTGATGCTCGCTGTGTCATGATGAGTCATCTCTCTTTAGGAGCTTATGTTCCACAGGCGTTAACTCGGAGGAAGCTCCTGTCATTACTTCAGTTTCTCATGTTCATCTTAGTGACAACCACCATCACAAGGTTTGTTTTACCCAGCGTGAGGTTTCACGTTGTCCTGTAAGAAATGAATCCAGTCTGCTGAGTCATGCTGAAGCCTCTTCCAAGTGGATGGAGTCTTCCTGAGCAGCTTAGAGTCCTTTGACTGTAAAGATGGAGAACCCAGCCCATGCTGGTCTTAGAAATCATCGTATCCTCTCTAGTTGCTCCTGTTCTGCTTTCGTTCTGGTCCGTTAGGTGACAGCATGCATGTTGGGTGAAGATGTTACAGTATCCAACATTCCTGGAAGACGTAATTTGCTCATAATGCTGCTAGATGTTGGACAAATGTAAAAATATCTTATTCCACTGCTGGGATGGACAGGTCACCTGTCCAGGGTGTCCTCGTCCCCCATGATCCTCGGATGGAATAGGCAGGTATCGATGACATATCAATAAATAGATCGACATGTCACCAACATCCTCCTGATTTACAAACCTGTTTAATGGTGGTAAAGGTGAGATATGATAAAATAGCCTGGTTTGCCTGCAGTGTGTGTGTGTGTGTGTGTGTGTGTGTGTGTTTGCTTGCTGTCAGTGTGTGATGTGGCACTTTCACTGCATCATAGCAGGAATTCATGTCACGAGGCAAACGTAGCAAATCACTATACTGGTTTTGCATAAATGCATTTTATTTTGTTTTCAGTCAGAAAAAAGCAAATTTGAGCGAGTACTTAGATGAACTATGTTACTGTACTTTTAAAACGTTTCTTTATGCCCTGGAGAACTCATGAAATATTCTCCCCATCTTACAAATCATTCATACTGATTCCAAAGTAGTTCCGAAAGCTTTGCACTCATCATCTGAATTATGCATAACTTATATAACAAGGTATATTATCTCATCCCATCTACATGCACATGCTGTTAACTGCAGCTCCTGAATCTCCCTACCGTGCTACTAATCCCTATTAGCAAACCATCAATGGCTGATGTCGGATCATATACCGATCTGGCCCATCCGACTTGATCAGCAGCATCTGTTTGCAGCTTATTGTGTTGATGGTGGAGGATGTACCGTGTTTTGTTCTGCTGTTAATACCTGCAGACTCCATTAGCATGTTGATGTAAACGGCGTGCATCTTTTATATCAACATACACGCCAATTTGTTTTCTTGTTTTGTACATTTTCCTTTATTTTCTTATATTTTTAAAATCATGATGCTGTCATACATGTACAGCCAAACAGATGTAGGTTTGTACATCTGTTTAACATCTGGGACAGCAGCTCTTGCTCAGCGTCATTTGAATCGGCACTAAGAGGCTTAATGTGAGCGGCCACTTGCCTCAGCCGAGCTGGGTCCGATCAGGCTGAAAGGAGGTCCCCAGCAGAGCACATCTGTTCCTTTCCCTCCCCTGCCCCCTCCCTCATCCACACACATCTGCACTGTGCTCCTCCAGAGGGCATACACTAACATGTGCACAGACACGCATGCCTACACGTCCCCTTGGAGAGAAAAGTTTCTGTAGAATACGTCTTACTGGAGCAGATGTGACTGTTCTAATGTTGGTCATATCTGGCAGTGAGAAAAGCCCCCCCCCACACAGCCTGTCCCCAAGTAGGTCAAATGCTGCAATGTCTGGAGAAAATGACTCCATGAATTCTGCAGTCTTGCCTGTAGTCATATGTGACGGATGACGTTGGATTAGAAATATAAACATAATGTTGTGATGATCGGAATGAAATGTGGAAGTTTTTCCTTTCAGGCTGATTTTCTGCACCGTGTGGCCTCTGGTCTAAAATACACTCCTGCTTTACAGGACGACACTTTCTCACTTCGTTTATTCTATAACCAAAAATATCAAAGTTGACTTTATGTGTTTGTTTGGAGAGATAACTGGTTTTGCTGGACCGAGCAGCAACATGTCGAGCTGGTGTCACTTTGCTGTTCTGCTGACGACTCGTTCGGGTTAAATCTGTTTATGAATTTTGTTCATTTTGAGGATTTATTCAATAATTAATTGTGATGTTTTAATATTGCATTTAATACTGAAATAGTAATTATTGGATCCCTACTGCAGCATCAGACAATGTGCAGAGTCTATTGATCTGTGATGGACTGCAATTCCTAACATGACACATGGCTAATGTTTCCACTTCATATTTAAATGGAGCTGCACAGAATTCACTGTCAGGCTCGATTCACAAGTTATTAGGACAACGTGATGGTTTAATGACCCTTTCACAGCTCAGTAACTCCAAAGATTCCCATCAAATTCAGACTTTTGCATTAATCTTTCTGTCTGATTGGTTTTGAAAATGTGGTGAAAGTCGCAGCACGGCTGAAAAATAACCACCAAAATGTCAAACTTTAGGTTCTGCTGTGGAAAAGACTTTACAGGGACTTTACATGTGTCTGATGGTTAACACACAGCACTTTAATGTCAGGAGAGCAAAAGTCGTGCTGGATTTGCATCCATCTTTGCCTCCTAACTGCACTCCGAATGCTCTCCAGCAAGCGGCAAACGGGTCAAACACACTTTTAAGGTTTCATCATGTTTCTTTAATGAAACTTTTTTCCACCTTAAGCTTCAATCTTCTGTCTGAATCAACGTATAGCAGCTTCAAGTTGTCTGAATCTCTGCAGGTGTTTTCCTCTTCACATCTGTAAGTCTTTAACCGCTTCGATAGTTCAGATACCCATTGCAAAGCTAAAGGATAGCAGTGACTGGATGGGTGAAGGACCGCCCTCCCCAGCACAGTGGTGAAAAGTCCTGGGGACCTATTGTGAAAAGTCCTGTGGACATTTTGTAAGATGTCTTAGGGACATATTGTGAAAAGTCCTGGGGACATTTTGTGAAAAGTCCTGGGGACCTATTGTGAAAAGTCCTGGGAACCTTGGTGAAAAGTCCTGGGGACCTTGGTAAAAAGTCCTGGCGACATATTGTGAAAAGTCCTGGGGACATTTTGTCAAAAGTCCTGGGGACATATTGAGAGAAGTCCTGGGGACATTTTGTGAAAAGGCCTGGGGACCTATTGTGAAAAGTCCTGGGGACATTTTGTGATAAGTCCTGGGGACCTATTGTGAAAAGTCCTGGGGACATTTTGTGATAAGTCCTGGGGACCTATTGTGAAAAGTCCTGGGGA
>JBAMHX010000018.1:25159274-25171914 GCA_037177515.1 Pseudomugil tenellus | reverse complement strand
GGGACATTTTGTGAAAAGTCCTGGGGACCTATTGTGAAAAGTCCTGGGGACATTCTGTGAATAGTCCTGGGGACCTTGGTGAAAAGTCCTGGGGACATTTTGTGAAAAGTCCTGGGGACCTATTGTGAAAAGTCCTGGGGACATTCTGTGAATAGTCCTGGGGACCTTTTGTGAAAAGTCCTGGGGACCTATTGTGATAAGTCCTGGGGACCTGTTGTGAAAAGACCTGGGGACCTTGGTGAAAAGTCCTGGGGACCTTGGTGAAAAGTTCTTTGTGGTTGCCTGCAGAGCGATGCGTCTTTACGCTTCATTAGGGCAAACGGATCAGACCTACAGGGTCTCATTAGCAAGCAGGACCAGTTTCCACAGCTCTTCTTCATGCTTCTAGTTTAGAAATTTTTATTTTCAGCATATTTTAACAGCTCTCTGCTACACCATCATTAGTCAGTACTTACTTTTTATTTATTTATATATTTGAGCTTCCAATGGGGGAAATGTGGTATACATTTTATTTAAATAGAATAATAATGACACGTTAAGGGTTTTTAGACCTCTTTAGGATACACAGCACCCCAAGAGCCTTGTGTTTGGAAGAGTAGCTGAAATGAGGCATGGAGGGAAAGCCGCAGAGCTCATGTTGGGTTATAATATAGATATGAAAATATAAAGTAGAACCAACGGCTGCACACGGCTGCTGCTGTTCTAAGTGACTCATTCATTTCACATTTAGATTATTGGTTGTTTTCCTTTCATTGCAAAAAAAGCTACAGTGGCTTTAAAACACAGCAGCATGAAATCCTCCTAACATGCAAGTCATACAGGAAGCAAAATGTGCCAAATTTAATCACATTTTATTCTCCTTCCATTACCAAATGTAATCTAACAAAACATCAGAAGTTTGCAGTTTGTTTTACTTGCTAAATGTTTTATTTAACCTGTGATGGACTGACAACCTGGTTAGGTGTACTCAACTCCCGCCCAAATATTTGCTGGGATAGGATCTTTGGGTTTGATCAGATGGATCCCGTTTCACGTTCAGACCGACGTCTAATCTATGACCTGCTTTTGTTTGTTATATTTTATTTATTACTTGCATTAAATGATGAATTTTTTTTATATAGAATAAAGAGTCTTGCATTTTGTCTGTGTGTGTGTGTCTAAAAGATAAACCAGAATATTTACTCATCCTGATGTCATGTGGAAACCTGCATGGGACCACTTATTTGCCCCCCTCTGGAAGCACGAACATAAAACCATCATCTGTGCAGGTTTGACTCATTACTCCTGAGAAAATTAATTATGTAAGATTGTATCATTTAGGTGCAGTGAACCTTTAATATGGTGTAAAAAGCTGAGTTACTTCCAGGGAAGCGACAGTTGAGGCGCTTGCAGCGAGCAGCTTAATGATTGTCTGCTAGTAACTGATAGTAACACGGACCACATAGCACCAGTGAAGCATGTCAGGTGCAGGTTCATCAATCAAATCCATCTTTAAGACATGGTATGAACTAAATTACTGTTTTTGTTGACGCCAGAAGCTTCTTTAAAAGTTTTATTAGGGTTTGTCAGTTATTGTCATTGGGTGTTTAACATTTAGCTCCACAGACTGAGACAAAGACGTGATGTCTACATGATTGTATGTCTTCGATCTGTTTTTAGTAGAACCATTTTATTACATGTTTTGACTTCTGGGCTGAAGAAGGCACAAATCTGCCCACTTCCTCTTAGGATTTAGTCAGTGACTATCTCAAATATTCAAGATTTATGGGTAGTAAAACATCTAGCAGACTCCACAGAACACATTGCTTCTGACACATTTGGGCCAAGTAGCTGCAGAATAAACTTTTTTCCTGGTTTCTCACAGGAGAGATTTATAAACCCTGTTTGGAATTAGATTCTGGGAATCCGGAGATCGGTCCGACCCTTTCACCACCTATGTGCTCCCCTTTGGTCAATAATCCATAAACACAATCTTTCGTTCCACTGCTACGCTGATGATACCCAGTTCTACATAAAAATGGATCCCATTCTTTCCTCAGCTCTGCCTTGCGCACGTCAGGTCTGCTTGGAGGAAATCAAAGGCATGAATGTCAGAAAACTTTCTCCAAATAAACAGCAGAAAAACTGAAGCCATCATGATTGGCACCCCATGTCGCTTTCCTCAGCAGTATCCCCATCATTAGTCATAACGTTTCCCTGTCATTCTCTGTTAAAAACCTTGGTATCACCCTTGATTCTAACCTCACTTTCGACACCCACATTCGCACCCTCTACAAGGTCTCTTTCTTCCACCTTAAAAACACAGCTAAACTCCATCCCTTCCAGGCAGTCGACGTTTCTGAGAATGCTCTCGCAGAAACCATGGCAGCCCCACAAAGTGTGGAGGTTTTTAAAAAAGGCCTGAAGACATTTTTTAAGAGAATTTTTAAAATGTTTGTGCTTAAATGTAATCAATGCTTTCAAATATTGTTATATGTTGAAACAGTTTTAACCTTTTGTTGCTGTAGCACTTTGAGATTTCAGTGAAATAGTGCATTACAAATAAAATGTATTATTATTATTACAAGCTGATTGTGTGTTGTTGCTGAGGATGTTATCAGCATCTTTCTACATTTTTATACCCGAACAATGACTGTAACGTTTTAGAAAACTCCTTTCTGAGGGATGATATTTGGAGAGGTGGTGTGTAAACGGGATGGCAACAAATACGTAGAATGAACGCTGTTCACTTGGTTTAGATGAGGCTGTTATTTCTGAATGTTATTCTGCAATGTGTGATAAAGCAGAGAAGAGAAACGGTCTGAGTGGTCTTTACGAGGTGACAAGCAAGCGTTCGGTTTTTCACTACATTTTAAAACTGTCACAAAGAGGAGCTTCAGTGCTTTAATTTAAATCTTCATCACCGCGCCATGCGACGGAACATAGTTTGCTTTGCAGTTTTCTGTGGCACCGAAGCTTGCGGCAGTAAGCTGGACCCCTCGGTGCCAACACGGCTTCGATGCATCTGCGTACTGAGACCTTCTGGGTAATATGGTACCGAATCTGTGGGAAGAGTTGATGTGTAAAGCAGATCGCTGTTTTTCAGAGCATAGTGACTTCCATCCAAACATGGAGGGATGTAACTACATGCTCCAGCTTGTCGGTGCTGTGTGGACTGGAAGTGAAGGGAAATCGGATCTGATTCTGCAAACATTTGGTCCTCAGCAATGCTGCTGATCACATGAGCATCATTTTTGTTTTTAAACCACCATCTCAGACAGGAAACAGATTAATCTTTAACATCGGCTAGTTTCTTGCATCACAAAGTAGAATGTTGTTAGTTGATTTCCTGTTTATGAATTTATATCTGCTTCCCTCCAGTGATTATCTAACAAAGGCTGCAGACATATTTAGACGCTTGCAGCACGCTGGGAGAGCACACACACGTACTTTCCCACTTTCACAATGTCAATAGCACCTTGTTATAATTATAATTATCTCCCGTGTACTCTCACAGAGGAGAGAAACACTGCTGGAAAAGCCAAATGATAAGCAGCTCTCTGTTTGAGGCTTCACTGCATTCAAGCTTTTTTTTTCTTTCTTTTCAATTTGAAATGACAGATTAACCTTCTGACTTCAGCAGCTTTTTGATATTGAATTTAAATGCTGCTTTTCTGTTTTCTGCAAGATCTTTAAACATTTCCTCACAGTTAAATGGATCATTTCTGTCATTGTTTTTGTCTCAAAATATCATACAGTTCCTACTGCATGTATCACTTCCCAAAGGTGCTCAGCTGCATTGCTGTGTGCTGATAGTACAACATCTGGAATACTTCTGAAAACCATCTGAATGTGGAGCTGAAATGGAGACTCATTAGACTAACCTTCGATTGTCCTGTTCTTGTGAGCCTCAGTTTCCTGTTCTGAGCTGCAGGAGTGGAAAAAACTGTGGTCTCCTTCAGGAACATCTGCAGCTGGAGAACATCTGTTGCAAGGCTGGACATCTTGTCACCATCAACATATGCAGCAACTCTGACTCTGAGTTGCTCTTGCCTTTCTGTCACCTGCAACCAGTCTGACCATTGACATGAACGCAGCATTCTGGTCCAGGTTTGTTGGTCTTTTCCAGACCATTCTGGGTAAACCACGGAGATGGTTGTGTGAAAATCCCAGTAGATCAGCAGTTTCTGAAATGCTCAGACCAGCAATATGCTATGATCCAAGTTATTTAAAGGTGCAGTGCGTAACAAAATAAATAACAGAATTATCTTACTTTAAATATAGACTTCTGATAACTAATCACATCCCAAAACTAACGTTTTACTCTGTAGAAAGGAGCCATTTTTGTTGACTTGCTGTGGGTCCACATAAAATCCAACTTCCATATGTCTCACCATGGCCTGCCCCAACACCCACACTGCACCCTACGAGTGAAGTGTCCGCCTGGTAGAAGTGCAACATGTGTTGGAGGGTGTATGTTACAAGTGTGGAGAAAACAGGAGAATTAGGACATTTCTATTTCCGTTATAGAAACAACATTTTCTAACTTAATTTGAATGAAGCTGATCGTCATTTTGTCTGTCTGTGAAAAAATGTTATAAAATGCGCATTTAAAATAAATGAATGAATTACTGAACAAACGTATGTGAAGTTGCTGTAAGATTTTAGACGTGGAGGATAAATAACTGTTTTCTTTTATATTCTAAACTAAATGTATAAATGAGATAACTGGCTGCCAAAAGGGTTTTTTTTATATTTTCCAGAAAATCAACTTTTATCAGTAAAATGATTTTCAGATATTTAAAGCATATCTCCAGATTTCAGCATAGTAAAAAAAAAAATATTTCACCACTGGCAGGATCTTTATTGAGAACTTTCAATAAAGTTTTGAACAAAATCATCTGGATTAAGCAAACACATCCATTTTCCTACTTTCCCTTTCAAAACAACATGCAGCAATGAATTGTGGGTTATATGCTTCGGTGTAGTCTGCATGGATGCAGACTTGGGAGATTGTAAATGGAGGGTGCAGAGGGGGTGGGGCTAACTGGGACACATGTACAGTATGTAGATGTTACCTGCGATGCAATCATTTCTGCACCCGAGACTACAGGATCCACTCACACAAAAACATGTTTGTCGCAAAGAATGTTGGCCCCTGGCGGCCACCATACATGCATGACTGCAGTCCCTTCAGTGTGCGACGTGATGTGAGTAGGATGGTCTTGGTCCTGTCCGTGCACTTGTTGCCGTGTGATTGGTTGATCTGTGTGAGCCTGAGCGTACGGGCTGTACGTGTCTTGGCTCTGTAGCTGAAGTGGAATGTTAGATCCGGGTTCATACACTTCATCACTGGAGGTGGAGACTGGAGGTTTAAAATCTTTCTCTGACCATATTCAGGACACAGCGATGTGACTGTCCATCCTGCAGAACCACCACACTCCTTCGCTTCAACGGTGGTTGTCATAACGACATCAGCCAAAGCGTTAACACACAGCACGGCACCGTTAACATCACTGCTCAGTGTAACCAGCAGAAATCTGGATCATCCGTCTACCTGCATGCCGTCTTGCTCGTTTGTGAGCCAGATGATCTTCATTTCTTTCTCTGCTCTTCATTTTCTATCTTCTCTGCTTCGGTGTTTTTCCTCATATCTCTTCAGTAAAAATGTTTTTATCACCACACTTGGATGATTCTTACATTGAATGAATACTTGAGCGTCCCTCCCTCCATGGTTTGCATTTTATTTTACTTTCAAGAAGACTGAAAGAATCTGCTGTAGCAGTAAATTGTCACATTTAGTCAGTGGAAGCAAAACCCCATTATGAGGAAAATAATAGCAACTGAGAGCATCGCATCTCTGATTTCCTCACACCATGGACAGAATTGTTGCTACTTTTGCTCCCTCTGAATGTATCTGTTGGGTTCTTTGTTGCTCACTGGCATCGATTCTGCGGTGCGCCATTCCAATGTGTGACTAATGCATCCTCATCCTTAGCAAGTCTTGTCCAAGAGCTCAGCAGCCCACTGAGATATGAGGGAAAGACGTAAGATGAACCCTTTGCTCCCAACTGCTCCTTCTAAAGGTGTGAGACGGCATCGACAGGTAAAACGTACTGTCAGCAACCAGCGAAGCCTAAAGAGGCAGCAAGAAAGCTTCAGAAGCGTTGCAAAACTAAAAACAGAAGCTTTTTTTATGTTTGTAGGATTCACGTCTGAGAGAAGGTGCACAATTACAGGAAAACTTACCTGAGTACCAATGTACATATTAAAATATCTGGTTATAATTTCACTTCATGTTTCTACCTATCATCCTGCTTTTTTAACAGATCCCACATTGTCACATTCCCCTCCCAAAAGCAAAATAAAATTAAATGGACTCAGTTTGAAAAAACTTATAACAAATAAATAGAGATTTATTCAAATGTTTTGACATTTGTTTGGTCAAAATGTACCAAAATGCAGTGCAGCAGTTCCCATCCCAAGCCTGTGTACAGCCCTTTTCACAGCAGGTGGTCGAGTGAGCCTCTCCTACCTCTCCTCCCTTTTCGCTGCAGACGGACTTATTTCAGATGTTCCAGCTTTGCATTGCTGTGCAAGTGGAAACCTGGATTATTACTGTATCAGAGAGCATGTGCTAGCATGTGCTAGCATGTGCTCACAGGACTGAGGGCTCAAACCCAACTTGTACTACTGCAAACCAAAATGATAGAGCTATGTTTCCTCTTCATATGAAGCTGTACTGATCCTTCGGTTACGTCTAGACTCTAAATGTTTACAGAGATTCAAACTATTGAACCGTATCGTCCCAGAAGATTTTACTGGTTTACTCGCCTGGAGGTAAAGCAAAGCTTCATTCATTTCTTATACCACTTCACCCAGTTCAGGGTCGGCAGGAAGCTGGAACTTATTAAACTCTGTAGCGCCCAACATGGCCTCTTTGATAGTTTGACATTTTGCATCACTTTATGGTAAAAATCCTGTTGAACACAATGTGATGCTGGATTTCTTCCCTGATAGAAACCAGGAAGCAAACGATTATAATAGTTTTGACATGTCATGTGGTAATACATGGTAAATGTCCCTTAAAATTGTACATTTGGATGAAAGGGAAAAAAAGACAACTAACTGTATTTATCAAAAGCAAAAGAAAAAAAGCTTCTTGCCAGTAATGGATTGGGTCATATAGGGTTAAAGCAGGGAGGGATATGAAGCCTGTTGGAACTCCAGTCGGTGGTTTTCTGGAGAAAACACAGGTCGACTCATTTGACAACAAGCGTCATGATCTGAAAATTATTCATTTCTCTTGATAATGACCGAAAAGCCCGACTGCTCCGGGCCTCTGAACCAGAACCAGAACTAATTGGAGTCATGCAGAAACACCAAATGTTCCACTTTCACATGTTAAATGTTATTAATATCTGCAAAATAACATGTTAAGCAGTCAGCACATGCGAAACTAGCAAACATGAGAAAGCAGCTCCAGAAACTGTCTTTTTATAGGCCACCATTGAGGAAACACGCATCTTTTCTGTGTTCGACCTATTGGACTTAACTTTTATAAACTCTGGCTCAGTTAAAGCCTCTTATTCCAAAACCTTCATCCAGCAGATAAAACACTCTTTTTCTTAGCTTTCTTTAGAGCAACTGTTTATCTGCTTACACACTTTTATTTTTCCCTTTTCCAGTCTCTATAAACCATGTCCAGTCATTTTATGAGTGTTTATCCAGCTTCACATATCTGTTAATGGAAACCAGAAGATGCATCAATCTCCCCACAAAGTGCCCCAGCTGCATGGGAACCAAACGCATCCAATTGTTGCTACTTTTAGTTTGACCGCATGCGTAAAGCGCTATGGTAACATTCTCCTTGGAAACTGCATCTGTAGAAGGGCTGCAGCAATAAAATGAGAATTTAATATAGAATTAAATTAAACCATAGTAACTGGTGAAATTTATTTCCGGTCCAACCCGGAGCCTTCTACTAAAAAAATGAAAAAAACAAGCATTCATATAAACCGAATACTCTTCAGTAAGAAAGACAGTTGTTTGAAACATTCAGCAGGTTTTCGTAGGATTTACAGAAGGATTTATGTATTTGACCATAAATCAAAGGTAAATCCTCAAAATCTTAAAGTCAACTAATTTAAAGTCTAATTTTTCAATTACTTCATTAGAAACATTCATGTTTTTAAATGGTTTTAAATTAATTTAAAACAACCATCCATCCGTTTTCTACCGCCTATACCCAAGCTGCATGTCTTTCGACTGTGTGAGGAAGCCGGAGAACCCGGAGAGAACCCACGGTAACACGGGGAGAACATGCAAACCCCACACAGATAGACCACTACTAGGGATTGAACCAGCAACTTGCTTGCTGTGAGGCTACAGTGCTAACCACTTCGCCACAATGCAGCCTTCATTTAAAACAATGAAGGAAAATGTAAAAACTACTAAATATGTCATGTGAAATATTAAATATTAAATGCACTTGGCTGTTAAAGAGAAGAGTTCTGGGATCTGAATGAATCCGCAACTCAGTCAAGAAAATTACTTAATGAAATGAGAAAAAAGCAGAAAGTAGCAAGCTAACCAGCTAGCATAGCATAGCATAGAGACGTGTTTTCCTCCTCGTGCACGGCACTGATCCAGAACACAGCGGAAAAACAAAGATCTCTCCTTAGCTTCTCTTTCTGTGGGATCTGGTTGATGCTGGCTCACATTGTCATGTCTGCTTGTGAACCAGTGATGCTGATTTGGACCCAGTTTTTTCCAGCTTAATTTTGGAGGAGCTGAAGAAGCTTGCGAAGCATGTGCACATACATGTTGATGGTTTGTGCAATTCTCTCCAAAGCATTCCTTCAAACCAAATAATTGGAATGTTTTTTTTATCATGGATGCAGTTCAATCCAGGCTCATATGTTACCTGTTCTGTTACAGATGTGCAAACTACATGCAATCAGACCACAGAAGAACCTGCTGCACCCTGCTAGGCCCGTGCACATGGCAACATTTACATGACAAAGGCTTCGAACACCAACAGACTCTCACATTATCAACTGGCCTCAGCGACTTGAATCCAAAATTTAAACCAAAAGTTTTAGGAGAATTTTCTAAAGGATCTGATCTGGAAAATGTCTGGAATCAGACATTAAAAAGAGTTGCGTAATACATCTGTTTCTGTGCTTGTAGGTGTTCACACATGCAGAGAGGCTTTCACCGTCCTCTGACAGAAAACATGATAATAGAAGCATTTAGTGAAACCGAGTGGAGGAAGTCGCCGTACGAGGTAGACCTCAGAGGAGTGGCATGAAGTGGGAAATGTCAGCCTGGAGGAGGAGAGGGATGAAGAGGAGGTGTAGTGACTACTCCTCTCATCACATGCTCCGCTTGGAGGTGAAATCTGTTTCCTACCTTCTTAGCCTGTTGGGATATCGCACCTTCTGACAGCAACGCCGCGTTAGCGCTGCATACAATTAAAGACTCAAAGTCAAGTTTCGAGAACTTCTTCAGAGTATTTTTAGCAAATGTTTGCCGGCGCGACAGCTTTCAGTTGCAAGGGAGGCTGTAGCTCGGTGGGTAAGAGCAGCTGTCTGCCAACCTGAAGGTTGGTGGTTTGATTCCAGGCCTCTTCTGACTACATGCTGAAGTGTCCTTGGGTAAGACACTGAACCCTGTGACCCCCAAAAAATGTAAGTTGCTTTGGATAAAAGCGTCTGCTAAAAAATGACTAAGTCGCTTCAGTTGAACGTCGTCGTGCTGCTTTTCAGCGTGTGATGTTTGTTAAAAAGGCTCATGTTTGCATTTAGCATCGTCTCTGTTACACATCACTTTATCTTAATGACCCGCTCTGTGGGAAATCTGAAAATCTATCAAATCACCTGAGCATGATAGATACAAAACACTGAAATGTCTAAATATAAAATAATATCATTTTGTTTCCAAGCACAGGTGATCTTGGGTCCGTGTTGTGTCTGGTGAGGGGCGGGGATGGCGATGTTCCTGCATCTGAACCGTCGCTGATGCTGGAACATATCCAGAACGTCTCAGGCCAGATGAGAAATGAAGAGGATGGGAAGTGCTCAGGTGCTGGCAGACTGCTTTGCAAGCTGAGCGAGCTCTGCAGCAGAGTTGTCAAAAGGGCGAGCAGCCTTTCTTTAGGTGGATGATTAAACCGCTTTTCAGCTGGTGCTCTGCTCTCCGCCTGCCTCTTGCTTCACCCATCAATTCCTCAAGGTCAAATGGGTTCTCCTCAACCCTCTCGCCTCCAACACACATGTCTATTCCATGACTTACCTCCCGTATTCCTCCGACTCTGAAGCTTCATAACTTCTCGCTTGTTTATCTTTTGTGTCTGGTTACGCTGAAGGTTTTTCTGCATTTCCTGTTGTTTTTGGCCCCACAGTGTTTTAATCGAAAGATTACACTTTCCAATAACTGTCTCGGAAAGTGGTGAGCCACGTGGAGGAGATTATTGATCCCAAGAGAATCAATACTTCATTTGTGATAATCCAAGACTTTTTCTCTGACATCACTCTGAAGGGAACCATGTCAGTCAGATGCCAAAGCATATTTAATCTTGCAGGCAGATTACGCTGAAATGTGCAAAGTATGCCCGATTCCCAGGAGGAGAACCCCTTCATTGGAATTTCCATTATTCTCATGCTGAGCATGGCTCAACATGGGAACGCTGCAACCATGCAGACATGAAAAAAGCTGCTTTTGGCAACGTTTGCCTGCCTCATGGCCAGTCCGCATGCTTGTGCTGATTTGAAGTCCTATCAATGTGTTTTGCTTGGTTGCATGTAAGCTAAATATCACTCTTGCAGTCCTTTGTAATTAGTGATGGGCCAGCTGTGGGGTTGTGCAAGATTTAGTGAGCTGTCCAGAGTGCTTAAGCTCCACTGAACCTGTCCACTTCCAAAGCGAGCAGTGCTCCAGCAGATGGGTGTGAGGATGTAGCATGACCCCCACCCCCGCACGGTTTGCAGACCAGTTCAGAGCTGCACAAGCAGGAGCTGACAGATGTGAAGCATGAACTGCCAATCCTGCAAATAGTATTTTAATGATACTGTTAGAAAACATTTAGCACATTGTTGCTGGTCTCAGAACCTTCCTGCTTTTCCAAAGACCTGGGATGTGGTTCAGCACATCTCAGATTGTCTGGTTGAAAAGCAGCAACTGCACTCAGTTTGTTTTTTTTTTTAAATTCAGCTCATTTTGCAGCAAGTTCATTGCAAACAGGACTCCTGAAATTATCACCAGAACCACGACGGTGATGAAAATATGAGCATTAAAAGCGTTTTTAAAAAAAGGAATAAAACTTCAGCTTAATTAATTTTCGATCAAATAAAATGATTTATTGTATTTTTTGCAAGTTAGCATTCACTCTTACTTTACACAAATGTTTAGTTGCATCACTGATGAATATTTTAACTTCTTTCTTCTGGTTAAAATATTCAGTGTGGGATTAAAAGCCTAACAGGCTCTAAAACAGATACGTTATGTTACCTGCAGCAAATACTAGTAAAATAAAACTAGCAAATGATGAGTGTTCATGTAAGCTCAACCTCATTCGATGAAATGCGTGTATGTACACAACATCCACCCTGGCTCAGTTCCTTCCATCATTTCCCTGCTTAGTACCTGGAACATTCCTCTCAGCTTAGGTGTGTCCAATTAGACAGGATTGACGCTGTTATCCTTAACCCCTCAGAGACAAGCTGATGTAAATGCTGCCGAGGCGGGGGCGTTTATCTGTCCTCTGAGTGGAACAGACTGGCATGGGAGGGCAGTGCAGGAGGGCTCGTATTCTCAGCTAGCCAGAAAATTTGGATTTGCTGCTTGGTTGCTGTACTGAGCCTGGCTTCAGCTTGGAGCGAGCGGCTGTTTAATTTGTTCAGTGTTGCAGGTAATTTCTCCCTTTCACTTGGTAGTAGCCTGGGTCTCAAACTGGCTGCAGGCAAATCGATAAGACGCCCCAAACAAGTTATGCAGAGAATATTCAGGTTGCATGAAGGGCAGTGTGTTGACTGAGGGACACCAGTGGTAAAGTTTCAGTGCTAAAAAATGCTGAAAAAGACTTCAGCTGCATGTTTTTCATGGTCTCATATTTGCTCAGAAATCTTTGCATACAAGACGAAGCTCCAGACTTTTGAGTTGGGCTGTTTATGCTTATTGACATTTCACCCTGTATGTTATGAGTGGAAAGGAGAAAGAAAAGGAGGAATAAATGGGAGTTGTGGGAGAGAGGGAGATTGGTGCGGAGCCCTTGACGTGCTGGTGAATTATTGATGAAGTTGCAAAGTGGTGTTTCACTAATAGCCATCCTTTAGCATTTGCTGACAGGCCATTATAGCACATTTTTCTCTCTTTCATTGGCTCTTTTCTCTTTCTTCATCCACTCTCCTTCTGTCTCTTATTTAAAAACTTCAGTGCAATAATTATGTGGAACAGCTGTTTTCTCATGTGACTAAGCAGCTTTTTAAGTACAGCTGTGTCTGGAAGTTTCTCTTTCAGACAACATATTTTAGCACTGATATTGACTCTGTTCATTCACTGCTCATCAGAACACGATGTGTGTGTGTGTGTGTGTGTGGAGGGGTATGTGGATGGATTTGTGTGTGTGTGTGGAGGGGTATGTGGATGGATTTGTGTGTGT
>JBAMHX010000018.1:25118623-25130384 GCA_037177515.1 Pseudomugil tenellus | reverse complement strand
TCACTAATGTGGACATCTTCTACACAGAGGTCGGCCACATTAATTCCAAGAGAAAATACTAAATCAAGAGTGTGACCTTTTTGGTGTGTGGCACCAAAAACGTGTTGCTCCAAATTAAAAGTTTCAGTCAATGTTAAAAGATCCCTTGCTGCAGAAGAATTACGGTTATCGACATGAATATTAAAATCACCAACTATTGACAACTATTAGAACGTTTTCCAACTTAATTATTGAAGACAGAAAATCACTAAAATCCTTTAAAAAGGATGACCTGATGGGCGGTAAACCAACACACAGTAAAAGACATCAAGAGACCCAATCTTAAAGATCTGTGATTCAAAGGAAAGGTAAGTTTGAGAGTTAATCATTTTAAAAGTACAATGAGAGGGGCGGGGTATCCCGAAAACCGAACAGCCATGAGGACAAAGTTCATTTAAATGAACGAACTCCCCTTCCCTGTGCCATGTTTCAGTGAGGACCAGGAAATCCAAGTTGCGCCTGATAAAAACGTCATTCAATGGGAAAGATGTATTTGAAATTTAGCGTGCGTTCAAAAGACTAAGCCGAGACGAAGATGACGTCACAGTCTTCACATCCGCTCGGCTCAGCGGAATTGGCCGAAGGCACGCAATGCGGTCACGTGATCTCCAGCTGGGTCGGGATGCCACACGTGGATTGTTAGATGTAAACATGGAAACGTGCGTTGTCAAAGCATCCCAGTAGTCCCAATTCCGACGTTTCACTGGCTCCCAAACATCGGCCGAGGGATCCGAAGAGGGGGGTGCGAAGAGGGAGCACCAAAACTAGAGCGCACGTCGATGAGGGGAACAATCCGCAAGCACCTGTCCCGGTGATCCAGGATGTCAAACCGACGATGTGAAGACCCGGACCTGCAGCCACGTTTCCTCTGCCTCTTCTTTTTGTCGGGGACACGAGTCAGCAGCAAGAACTCTGGTGAGTCGGTCGAACAAACAAAGGATGGAGGAAAAGTTTGTCTGTATTTTCCCCAGTCATTACATAAGAACTCCAGAGATCTTTTTATGCTTAAAAATGCACCACGATTGTAGCTCCAAACGGCAGAAGCGTATCGTTGAAAAATCGGGCTGACAGGATCACACATTTGGTAAAAATAATGAGTAATAGTTGATATAAAAGGCCAGAAGCAGCACAGGCGCCATCCTGGACCCAAATAGGACCTGAACCAGTTAAGGACCAGTCCAGAAAGTCCAACCCAGTTTTCCAGGCATTGCAACAGGATTCTGTGATCTACAGTATCAAACAAAGCACTGAGATCCAACAGAACCAGAACCAGAACTTTAAGACAACATAAGTTTCAGTAGCAGCTCTACTTCCACTTCTGAATAAATATTTTGATGTGTTTTTTTTTTTTACTGTAAAAATCGTTCTGAAAGGTTTTAAACTAAAAAAGTAAATGTTCCTTTTTCTTTGAAGCGAAGATAAAACCTTTTTCTGAGTGTCAATATGAACCCGTCTGTGTTGTTTCAGGCGCTTTAACAGTTTTACTTCCACTGCCAACACAACAAACCTGCCGCCGAGGAGCAATACGAGCAGGATCTTATTTTAGTTCCAACATCTCTGAAATGACAAAGTCAGCCATCTTTTCTGTCTTAAATGTCTTATTTAGCAATCCCCCCCAGACATCCTAAATGTGGTGTTGGCTCGTGTTTCAGAGCGCTGAACTGGAAAACCTTCTCTCTCTCACTCCCCCTTCCCTCCCATAGAATCCTTATGGCCTCCACTTGTTTCCACTTCTTGATATTCCTAAAAAATGATGCCAGTGATGTTATACATTTAAGGATTACAACATGCATCTTCCAACTGGAACTTTTACCATTACACAAATTAGAGAAACTGAGCTTCTGTTGGGATAAAATCCAGTTTCACTCCAAGTTTATTCATTTAAAAGCAGAAGAAAAACAGTGAGCACAGCTGATTTATGTCCCAATCTGATGAAAGAAATGTGTTTATTCTCATGTTTTAATTATTTACAGTTTGACAAACCCATTTCCAGCATGCACGCCTGTATTTTTGCTTCACAGTGAATCCAGATTTGTGCCAACAGCCAAAAGGCATTTTTATGAGCGCTAAATGGCATCCAGAGCTCTCACCCCTGCGAATGAAAGCAGCAGCGTTCTTGTCTCTGTGAAACACACCATTACTCCTCCATTGTTTTACCAGAGTAGCTTGTCCAGAAATAATTTACAGCGAGTCTTTCCGCTTCCAGCATTTCCATCACAAGGTCACGTCCGGCAGAAATGACCCGGTAGTGTTGCTACAGAGTGAAACCAACGAGAATGAATGATCATCAGCGTGTTTGTGGGAACATTGTGGAATTGATTAATCTACTTTATTACAGCAGGAGACTCTGGGCTGGATTTTCTTCCACTGGACCAAGAAATTAGAAGAAGCCTAATGAGCTACCTTTTCTTACTGCTATGCTGTAAACGCTGCATGTCAGTAAGCTGAATAATGTCGTGCTTTGCTTTTAGTTTAACATGTAGTTTATTATAATTACTTTTAAGTTGAGACATGATTAAATCTTATAACGACAGGTGACAAAAATAACATTCATGGATACAGTACATCACTCTGCTGCAGGGACTGCTGGCATACGTGCTCACTTAATATTGCAGAGCAAGATCCAACTAATGCCCAGAACAACCCACCCAGACCCAGAAACCCAGAATGTCTCCTCCAGTAGCCAACTAGTTGATATGACTCCAAACCCAGTATTACTGGTTTCTCACTTCCTGCTGTTAAATGTCATCAAGCACTTTTGTTTTCTTCTGTTAGGTGGCTGATGTTGGGCAGAGTTCTGCATTATGCATGCACACATATGGATTTTTACGTTCTAGCTCTGGCTTTTAGGGCATGTCGGGGAATGGTCCATAAGGATGTCAGCAGGTGTCCAGCTCAATGTGAGCTCGTTTGTAGCCTGAAATGCTGCAGGGCTTCCCCCGCTGAGACTGGAATAAAGCGGTGACCAGGAATCAGCAAGAAGCAGCCCTGATCTAAAAGGACAGAGGACAGAACAGCTGCAGCAAGTGACCAAAGTGTGTGGTGTGCAATACATTGATCTGACTTTTCAACTTCAGCTTCTCAGTACAGAAACCACAGTAATGTAGTAAAACCTCCAAGTACTTACTTCCACTTACGTGTGCTGGACCACGACACGTTTAAAGGAGATGTCTGGAAATATTCTGCTGTGATCTGACCCCAGATAAGCAGGATGGATGGATACTAGTGGACACACACACACACACACACACACAGTCATTGGAGAACAAAGATTTTTTAACTTCTTTTTTTTAGGTTTTTGGTTTCCTGCTTTATTTTGTAGTTTTTCCGGTTTTGCTCGCTGCTTTGCTTTCAGCTTCATGTTATGTTTGGGTTTATTTTGATCGTAGTTTTTACCAGCGTCTTGTTCTGTTTTTAGTGTATTTATACCCTTGGTTTTCTTTCCCCCTTAGTGGTTCATTAGATTCCTTTGTTCTTGAGCTCATTTCTAGTTCTTTGATTCTTCGTAAATAAATCCTGTTATTCTGCATCCGGCTGCCTTCCTGCCTTCTCCTTGTCTGTGTTTGGGTCCACACCTTCCCCGATTCGTGACACTTTTATCTCATAACCTTCAGCTGGTGAATGTGTACTATTTATAGTAATACTATAGATAGTCCTGAAGATAGTAACTATATTTTGGTGCAACTAAAAGCTGAACAGCTGCAGTGAGTAGTAAATGTAATAAAATTTTGTGCATACTGTGTCGTAATGAATGAAATGTGTTACAGGGGTCCACATACGTGGAAGCTGCCACCAGTTTTACTTCACTGCCTTTGATTGGACAAACTGTGTTTCTGCGTGAGGTGTGAATCCTCTGACTTTTAAAACTGTAGCACAACCTTTAAGTGCCAGAGGCCTGTTTTGGATAAGTACCACTTTAAAATACGTTTACAGTCCAGTATGGTGCACCTGAGGCCGCCGGATTCACTTGCAGATGAAAACTTGTTTGTCTGGAAGATGTTTGACCCTTTTAAAGCTGCTGTATTGTCACAACTCTGCCATTTCTACCATTACAGTAATTCTTGCGCAATGCACCTTTAAATCAGGGCTGGGCAGCTCCGGTCCTGCAGTCCTGCAAGCAGCTGAAACACATCTGACTCAAATGATTAGCAGGCTTGTGCAGATTTCTGTCAAGTGTTGCACAAGTCTGCTGGTTAGGTCTGAGTCTGTGTCACATCCTGCGTTAAAGCAGAGCTGAATACACACAGAGAGGTCAGAGATCAGTAGTCAGAGAGGTGAAAACATTTTCCATGTGTTTGAGCTACAGTTTTCTGTTCTGAATGGCCCCATGGTCCAACCATGAAAGAGACCCTGTAAGACCCCCCCATGACGCCCCTGCAGGTTGGGCCACTACATCCAGACAGATGTTTATCAGAGACTGAATTTTGCACATCAGTTTTGAAACAAGCAAATACTCTGAGATCCTTATTGAAAGTTTAATATGATTTAATTCTGTATTTCTGTTTCTGGTCCGTTTCACCGGCTTAGAAAATGTATAAAACAGAAATGTCACCATGTTTCCATTTTAAAGCCCCGTGCTGAACTTCACCTACGTGCCCGCACCTGACCTTCCCATGATCCTAAAGGGGGTTTTTCCTCAAACTGATAGCAAGCAGCTTCTTGCTGTTCCTGCCTGACTTATCTCTGTCTCCGCAGACCAGCCACTCATGACACGCTCAGACAGATAACACCAGACCGATTATTTTCAGTCAAGCTACACGTTTGGTGATAAACAGCAACAGCTCTCCAACTTGTAGCTATTTTTATGTTTGTTTTGCACTGTGAGATTGGTTTTTGCTATTTTGGGTAGTATAAGTCTTTTTAGCATGTCTCACAGAGATATGAGAAATTAAATCTGAGCTTTGCAACATGTCTGCGGGCCAACCAGTCCCACCAAGGTGTCCGTTAGTGCTGATGGCTGATATGCATGCACATCTTTCTGCATGCAGAATAATTGCTGCAACAGCAAGAATAAGGGTTTAATTTTGATAGGTCTACCTGTCATTTGGTGTGTTCTGCAGCTCCTCCTGTTCTCCTTCCTTAGTGTATGAGGCCATGTATAATGATTAAGATGGTTTGTGGAGTTACAGAGTTGCATTCTCCGATCACCAGTTAAAAAGGGTGAAAGACAAATAAGACACTTTATTATCCTTCGTAATGTGTCTTTTATGCTCTCCAGCAATCACTTTTACCTTTGGACAATAATGTGCTTGAGTTTTAAAATGGTGAATGGAATATGCGTAGAGCACCGTACAACACACATCGCAAACGGTTAAACAAGTCGCGACTATTTGATTGTACAAAACCCAAATATCGCAATAAAAAGTAATAAAGGAAACCCATTTGGAAAAACATTTTAGTCTAATGTTTACACGTTTATGTCAAGCTTATGTAGGGAGTTTTTTCAGACTTTCCAATACAGAAAGTCTAATTACATGGGAGAGATGTAATTAGAAGGATGCACGGACGGACGAACGGATGGTTTGATGATAGAAGGGTGGATGGATGGATGGATGGACGGAGTTTTCATTGTTGCTGGATGGACACTTGCAGTAAAGTCCTGTAAAAACTACAATAACGACTTTTTTTTTACTTCTGGTTTGGAACTTTGGTTCTGCTTCTATAGCAACAAACTTTATTTACTAGTTGCTACAAAAAAAACTAATTAAGGCATCAGGTAAAAATTTAACTTCAGCTCCACATCATTCCTGGGCCCTCAGAAAAAAAATGCTATGGTAACCCCGAAGGGACATATGTAATACTCCAAACCCTGATGTGCCCATGCAGTCTGTGGTGACTCAGCATTATAATACTAATACAAAGCATTGAACTCTGCGGCTTGAAACTAATAAACATGTGGACACATTGGCATGTGTTGTCATGGCGATATCATCTTCTTCCCACATGTTGGTAATCTGTGGATGCAGTGAGATTTATTTTCCATTGAGTCACCAAACAGACTTTATAAAATCACATGTAGTGAACTAAATGCACTGATAATCGCTGGTAGGGATTGTGTGTGTGTGTGTGTGTGTAGTACTTGCTATTAGAGTTCGGTTCAGATGGACAGAAAGACTTAAACTGCTTATGCGATATGGCTTAGCAGGATAGTTTTGGGAATCATTTCTAGTGTTCATAAATGTATATTCTCAGGATTTATTTTTATGATATGCCAGATGTTTACTCTCAGTTTTGACCTTATATTTTGTTTACCATCAAATTCTTTGAAAATAAGATTAAAGATTGGAAAAGGCAGAATGCAACCTGCAGCGTATTTTGTTTGTCCTGTAAGAAGCTTTCATAAATCAGGCTGTGTGCATTAGTCGTCCTGAGCCAAACTGCTGCAAAGCAGCAGAGAAAAAAAAGATTTTCTTTTTTTACATTCGGTTGCTGAATGACTTTGATTTGCAGGTGCTTCGCCCGTTGCATCGTCATCCTCTGCGAGCAGCTCAGACGACATGTTTGCTGCGGCAGCAGGATTTTTCTTCCGAACCAGACATTTCCAGCAGACGTCAACACCTGGAGAAGATTTTTTCAGCTCGGCGCAGCTGCTAACTGTACTTTTAGTATTTGTCATTCCCATTATATGTATATGTCCATTACTCTGGAGCGTTATAGTATTTTGACAGATTTCTTTAACTACATAGAGATATTTCCTTCTTATTGGTGAGTTTCGGTCAGACTTAACCTCATTATCTGCTGGAAATGCATCTTTTTAAAAAAGTGAGTTTACAAAGTTTGCCATCCATCAGCCTGAACTCCTGTTAAAATCCTGTTCACATCAAAATTCTTACCGTCTAAACGAATCTGATCTTATCTTTACTCTCGATGCTCCTTCAGCAAGAACATGATGGTACAGTCTGCATTATTTTATTGTAAGAATAAAATAAAATATAAATAAAATTCAAACACTTGAACTAAATGTTTTTAAAACAGCATTTTAATGATGAAAAAATAAAAGAAATCTTTTTAAAATAAGATAATTAAGATAATAATAAGATAATAAGATTATTTTAATTTATTAAATGAAAAAATCCAAACATGTAGAAGCAACATGAGACATATAATGAAACAAAATGAGCAATAACCTGCATTAAACCAAATCATCAAATAATCACTAAATGGGTCACCATGGTGACATCATGACGTCTGATAGGCTGCCGGGATCATGTGACACTAAAAGGAAAACCAGGTTTCAGGCATTTCCTGCCTAAAACTCAGAAGTGAAGAGAAATATTTGCATCAGCAGGCGGCGCATCGAGACTCAAACTGTAAGATCAGCATCTTTTTCTCAGCTTAAGTCATTTATTTCTGATTGGAATCTGCGGCAATCACATGTATTAGATCAGAAAAGCAAAATGTGAAAGCCCCCACTGCATTCATGGCCCTGCTGGTTATTTTTAGTCTCTCATGAGACCAACCAAGTATGCAAAATGTCTGCGAGGTGCTTAATATACAGTGTTAATGCGATTTAGTGGAATTCTTGAGAGAGTGCAGATAAATGTTTGTTTTTTTGCTTCAGAGGAGTAGCTGGTGGTTTTTTCCTGTCAGATGGTCGGATTTTAACCCTATAATCCCAAACGCATCATATGTTATGCTGCTGTCTGATGCTTCCTTTCTCCGCCCTGATGCACACCAGGACGCAGAAAATCATGTTGACATATCACAGTAATGATAAATATTCCATGTAACACATTATGTTAATGAGCTAAATAAAAAGGGATTGAACTTCCCCCCCATGTCGGGCTTTTCTGAAGCACAGCTGCGACGTTGCAGACCTGGCGGTTGGGCTCCTTCATGGGGGGGGATTGGGCTGGTACTACAGGAATCTCATCTTCCCGTTTGATTCTTTTAAAAGGGTAGAAAGTTGGCTTTGTCTCAACACACTGTCTCATCACTTCTAACATTCATTTTTTTGTCTCTGCTTTTCCTTCTACGTCTCCTACCATGAAAAAAATATGAGATTGCATCTGAATGTGCACCATGTTCCTGCACGGTGCCCTCTGTGGGGGGGTCACGTCGTTTTCTAGTGGTGTCCGAGTGTAGAGGGAGAAAGTAGTCCCACAATGCATCTTTAAAAGTGGCTCGGGCCCACATGCATCCATCAAGAATAAAATACAAGGAAATAAAACATTTTGGATTGAATTTGGAACAACACCTTCCAGCCTATTGTGGTTGTCATAGTTACAGCTGGTAGTCACGTGATGTGTGACGGGGAGAAAGTAGCAAGCCTCATGTCGCTGACATTATGACTCCACTATGTAGCGCAGTCCTGTGCAGCGAATCAGGGAAAGAGGGTGCATATGTGTCTTTGGATTTAAACTGGGGAAATAAATTTCCCAGTCCCAGAAATGTCCCAAATTACTGCAATTTAAAATAAAACAAGGTTAAGTCTATGACAATCTGTGTATAAGAGACATGAAGATGTGGAAAATGCTGTGTGGAGAACCCGACGCATCAGGATCTGGGTTTGTTTCCTGTGAAGGACGTTCTGGCTGCTAATAGCTGCCTCGCTCATCTCGCACCTCTCAAAAAAACTTGCTGCATGTTTATACTCCTGGTTTTATGTCCTCAGCTAATTTGTTTTTCATGTTTATTTGCTTTTCATTACAGTTTTTCACCATCTGCCTTTTGTCCCTACTGTTTCATCATTCCTGCTTATATAAGACCTGACTGGGCAGTTAGTGTGAGTACAGATGAAAATGCCAGATGGATAGGTGGGGGTTGCCTTGATTTTCTGCCAGTAACTAAATCCTGGCTTCTTCCTGTTGTCTTACACACCGTCTGTCTCACACGGAGACTTTACCATCAATCCAAAAATGGTCGTCGTTGATGTAGAAGCAATTTACTGGAAGTGAATCATGAACGGAAGGAAAAAGTTGGTTCACTTTGTACTTTTTGCCTGCAAACTGGGACGTCATCACAGAGTGTTAATGAAGATGTTGTGGAGTCTTCATCAGTACTTTGCTGACTAATCGGACTCCTGTTAAAATATGTTTGTGTTAAACTAAAAGCTACAAAACAAACAAATAAAACAGGCCAGGGAGCCCAGTTTAACCATTAATCTTGCATGTTGTACGCTTCTAATGTCCAACTCCAATCATCCTGGTTTTACTGGTTTTTGTGCCTCCAATCAATCTGGTTTTACTGGTTTATGTGCCTCCAATCCTTCTGGTTTTACTGGTTTATGTGCCTCCAGTCATCCTGGTTTTACTGGTTTTGTTGCCTCCAATCAACCTGGTTTTACTGGTTTATGTGCCTCCAATCATTCTGGTTTTACCAAAACCTTTACCAAACAGTTTCTTTAAAATGTTAAGAATGAGGTGAAATTAAATGAGAAGATGATAAACTAGGAGAGTCCAAGGCAAAAAAAACATTAGAATATTGTTTTTCTCTTCAGGTTAAACTCAGGTTGCCATTAAAAAAAAGTTTCTAATAAATGAATACTTCCTGAGAATCTTCCCTTCAAAAATGTGGCTGAAAGAAGGTTGATGCCCCTGTTTCCGGTTCCTTTGCACGCCGGACTGTGCTGTGACTACACAAAAAGCTGAATTAAAGCTTCCAGCATGATTCAACAGTGATGCTTTTTTCATCTTTTGCACCTTTTTTTCTGTTTTGGTCTATTGCATCTGGTTTTGAATTCATGTGAAAAATACAATAAAATCATAACTTTCCGGTGATATAGCATGTTACAGGGTGCATGCTGGGATAACGTTAGCGAGAAACTCGCTGCTGTGCTGCTCGGCTGGCTGTCACTGAGGCTTGTCGCTGTCAGCAAGATAAATGACAATCCAGCTACCTTGCTATCTGCTTGATACCTGAGAGACGGAGACACCGGTGATGCCCTTCAAATGCTACACACCATCTAGCCTGTGTGTGACTGCTTATTATCAGGAGGGAAGTGTGGATGCGTGTGCAGGTGGGTGGAGGTGCAAGTGTCTCAACATGTCATGTCATGGTGGAATGCAGATTTATATGTGTGGCACTGCATGCATTTCACTTTGAAATATGACCCACTTAATCAGATCATATTTTAAGTATGCAAGAGGTAAATTATCCATGACTCTTAATCATGGCTGAGGCTCTTGTTTCCGTGCTGGATGAAAAGCAGCCATGACAGTTCCTGTCCCTTACACACATGTCTGACAGCATGTCAAAGTTAGCATTTTTAGCTAAGTATGGAAACATATCTCATATTAATACTATTATCTCAAGATGAGCATAAGATAAGTTATGTTTTCTCTGCAATAGTTCTTTCAAGTGGAACACAGTTCCATCATGTTGATGACAGAAATGTCCTACAGTCAACGACAGCTGTGAGTGATGCATGTGTGGGGCGTGAGCGTTGCAAAAAAGTTTGATGTTTGCTCGATGTTTGTTTGATGTTTCAGGATGTAAACGTAGGAGCCATGTTGGTTCTAAATAAATCATCTTAATCACAGAGTAAAATGATTTATTCCTTCCTGAAACCCTGAAAGTGTTTTTCTCATAAAGTCTGATTGTTTCATTTCTGCAGTCTTGTTGACTTTGTGTTGGTTTTACTTGTTTTTCTCGACTGGTTTCTACCTGCTGCATTGCCTTCCTTATCTGCATGCACTTACTGCTAAATCATTCCTTGCTCTTACCAGATGTTCATCTTTGCAACCTGTTTACCTGCTTTCTGTCCTGATCTGTTTTCCCTTAAAGGATCAGATTAATAATTAACATTTTAATTCCCTGTTCCTGCTTTGCCTTTTGTTTGTGATTAATTAAAATTCCTGTTTTGTTTTCCTGTTGCTGCTCACAGGGGTGAATAATCTTGTTTTCCTCATTAATGTTCATGTTTTTATGTTTTATACAGCATCAAGCTGTATTTGCTTAAGCTGTACTTTGCAAAACATCTTTATACTTATAAAGAAGACTTGAAGACTGTTTGATTTCCCTGTTTGGCTCAGTGATCTGCGGCTGGTCATAACCGCATGTCCTAGAGCAGCTCTGGCTCTTACAGCTGCTTGCATTCCTTCATGCTGTAACAAATTTTGTCCAAGACTTCAGAGTGAGACCTCTTTATAAGCAAAACATCTTTAAGCAGGTTAAAGCCTTTATGTATTTCCCTCTTTGCTTTGCAATCAAACATGGATATATAAAGTTGCAGATTCATGTTGTGCCCTCACAGCTGATCCGATCCCCGTTAAAACAGCAGTAAGTAGCAGCAATTACAAAACAAATCTTTACAGGGAATCGCCTCGCTGCCAAATTTCACCTTTTTCCTTTAGCAGCGCTGCCAAAAGCCTCATTTTTAGCCCGAACACCGCATCCTGAGCATCCCACACTAAGTTAATAATGCACTGCTAGCTTACTGATGGGGTTGCCAAATCTCAGCGGTCACCACGGCCACACTAGCATCTCCCTACACTTTCGCCTTCAGGTGGAGTGCCTGACCTTTGTGAGCAGCCAGCTGGAAAATGTCAGAGTGGCGTAAACTGTTAGCAATCTCAATTGGTGATGGCATTTTCTGAAGCCAGAGCCGCAGGCTGCCACTCAGGGTCACTCTGCTGTGGCGTCTGCACATGCACGTGTTCAAAAGGATTCATTTATTTATGTGTGTGTGTGTGTGTGTGTGTGTGTGTGTGTGTGTATGTGTGTGTGTGTGTGTGTGTGTATGTGTGTGTGTGTGTGTGTGTGTGTGTGTGTGTGTGTGTGT
>JBAMHX010000018.1:25080116-25092800 GCA_037177515.1 Pseudomugil tenellus | reverse complement strand
GTGTGTGTGTGTGTGTGTGTGTGTGTGTGTGTGTGTGTGTGTGTGTGTGTGTGTGTGTGTGTGTGTGTATGTGTGTGGGTGGATGTGAACATGTATCCATCCTTTTATATATTTTTCTCTCATTATTTTCTGTCCTGACATCCGTTTTCAGCTTCTGGTAGAAAAAGGAATTTACTGCTGGATTGACTTTAGTATTTTAATACTTTGCATCTGTACACACAAAGTTTACCAGTGTATGTCCCATTTGTCTTCTGTTTAAATTTAAACAACCAGTAAATAATTATTCATATTGATGGATGTAGTTTTGATTCAGCTAGTTTGCTGGTGTGAAAACTAAACCAAATCCTGTCGCAGTTTGTCAACAATGACATAACAAAAATAACCTTTTTATATAAAACATATGTACACATACAATAAGACGCCCAGAGAAGTGTGTGTGGGGGGGTGGATGGCTCAG
Source organism: Pseudomugil tenellus (assembly GCA_037177515.1). NCBI lineage: Eukaryota > Metazoa > Chordata > Actinopteri > Atheriniformes > Pseudomugilidae > Pseudomugil > Pseudomugil tenellus. Next base: position 25,092,343 of record JBAMHX010000018.1, on the reverse strand, counting down.
AGCTTTATTGTAGCTAAGAGCTAACTGAGCCAACTGGCTAACGGAGATAAGTACGCTCGAGCTAAGGTGCTGTTAGCTCTGCTTTCTGTGGATATTGAATACCTGTCAATCAAAAGTACACTCCCATTATTATGCAAAATTTCTAAATTAAATGACATCTGAACAGATGAGGTGAAAAATGCAGCTCATCACAGTTGACAAATGGGTGGGTGCGAGAAAGTGTGTTTCTTCCAGTCCTATTGCGGAGCTGGCCCATGAGTGAACCGGACCGGAACCGTTCCCAAGTGGAGCCTTGCAGCCAGACTAGTTGTCTTCCACAGGCCTGGAGGTGCCGCTTGAGGCCCCAGCTGAGCCACGGCCCCACCATACAGTCTTATCCTGCTCTGAAAACTCTTCACTTGTTTAAAAGCAGCAAAGTTTCACATGTTGTCAGGACAGCAGCTCATGTTTTGACTGTAACCCTATTATCCAAATGGTTTTATAAGACAGATGTCTTTAAAAAGAATAATCTCTCAAATAAACCAGAAACATAAAAGCAACAATAAAAGTGGAAAATAGTTGATGGAAATATGTAACATCTCACTCTGACATATGGATGCGTTGTAAAGAAATAAGAGGTAAAAAGCCTCTTCATGTGGTCAAAAGTTCACGTCCTCTGGCTTTCCCACTGCTGCGATAAAAGCGCCTCAATAGCAATCATCCCCTCGCCATTTAATCCTTTGTACACTGAAAATATGAACTGTATGTGCTTGAGGCAGTGTAATACCCCCTCTGGCTAAATGCTGCTCATCACCACAGCCAGTGTGGAGTACCTGGTGATGGAGGGAGTGGGTGGGTGTCCACTATAAATACAAAGCTGTCTCATTCACACAGACTGCATGGCTCCTCATTCATCTTCTATTGTTCTTAAACTCCCACTAGTGAGACAAGTGAAAGTGGAGAGGAGGAGGATGTGAATAAAAAGAGAAGGAAAGGCTCTGAGAATGAAACGAGTGAAGATGAGCGTTCTGCTGTGTGTGTGTGTGTGTGTGTGTGTGTGTGTGTGTGTGTGTGTAGTCTGAGGTGGAGAAAAACACACACAAAAAATACTTGTTTTCTCTTAGCTGTGATATTCAGCTTTACTTTGTTTCGTGTGCCAGAATCCTTTTGGATTTATCTTAAGCCTTTCAGATTGAAAATTGTTTTGGAGATGCAGGCAGTGTGTGTGTGTGTGTGTGTGTGTGTTTAAAAGATCATGGGTCCGGGGAAAACTGCATTGCTGTTCCTTTGTAAGATGAGCAACGTGTAATGCTAAGAACGGAACGTCGGCAGGTTTCTCTCTTGTTTTTTCTCACTTATGAGTAATTCCGCCGCTTCTTGCACACATGACTTCTCCAAGTACATGTGTCTTTCTGAACTGTGTGAAAATAGAAGAAGCACATACTGAGGAAATACAAAACAGACAACAAACCACTGAGAACCAGTAGGACGCCTGTGGAGGTGGCAGACGGTAACCATGGAAACCTTGCCCCATCATATATCTGCTTAACAAATCAAACGACTTGTTGTTCTGTCTTGTGCAGGCATTTCAGATGCAGACTGGTGACTTCCAGTTGTTTACAAAACGACGGAACGACAGGTTAATATGTGCAGATAAGAGGATACTGAAATAAAAACTGGTCCTTGTGGTTCTGTAGGAGATGCTGGATGAGAACAGCTCTGCTCCTGTCTGCTGAACATCACAACACTTAAACTTTATGGTATAGATGTCACCATTCAGAATACTCAAATCCAGTTTTATTCATAAAGTACTTCATACTATACAGCAACACAGTATTTTACATAATGAAAAATGTTTCACCTGCACACTGATGAAATTAAATGACGTCTTGACACGGATGTGATGAAACAATATCAGGGTTATGATGCATTAATTAATTTTACATTATAAATGTGTGAGATCAAATTAATGCTCATTGTGGTCTTTAACTCCTGCTTAATACCACAACATAGTAGCGAAAGCAATGGGTCCATTCCAGTTAAATCCACTTTGCTTTGCTCAGATCTTACATGTGAACTTTGAAGGCATCAAAACAAGAAGCAGATCATGAATTACGTTTGATGTGAGAAATGACAAATCTGTGGATCAGCATGAGCTGGGTAGATTTGAGGCATGAAGTGCATCACAGGTGGATAAAACCGTTTGATGGGACAAATAGGTTTGGTGGAAACTAAGATTAGCCAATTGCAAACCCACCGATGGATCTGTCCGGCCGGCCGCTCAACCTTAGACATGCACAACTAGACAATCACAAATCACATTGGATGTCAGTGCTACGTTAGATTTTTGACCAACATTATTGCGCTTCTACAAATCTGCTGCCTATCTTGCAGGTGGGGAAGCATCACGGCTGTTTGCTTCTTTTTTCTCTGACCATGCAATCAGGTTGGCTAGCTGTCGTCCACTCTCTGACCAAACACAAAGATGACTTCATCTGTTTCTTTGGAGGGAAAAACTCTTCTTGATCCTACTTTTCACCTGTAATAAAGCTTATCAAACCAACAAAAGCAGTAAGGCGGGTCTATTCCGCAACTTTTGGTTATGTGTTGTGCTGATCTACCGATATGGTCTGGACATAAAGCTTTATGGAGTGAAACAATAGTAATTAATCATGCTGTTATAATACAGTTATTAGTAAAATATATCCACATTCCAGTTAGCAGCAGGTAGTATCACCATGAAAGATCCAAAGCTGGTCATATTTCATAAATCAAATTATTTCTTAATGCAAAGTTTTCTTAAGTCTAAACTTTGTATCAGAATTCTGTGTATTTGATCAGGCAAAAATCTCAAAGCAAACCTTTTGTTTGTTTCCCTTTTCCAGAGCAAAGTTAGCTTTATGCTTCTATCCTGTTGTAATATTTACTCATAAATGATTACAACTGTAGTAATCATGCATGCAAATAGGAGTTTGTTACACGCTGGTGGCTCCTAAACATCATACACACACTGTAGAAGATACATCCAAGAATGGCAATACCATGGAATTGCAGCCTGATCACATGCCCATGTGATCGACCCACTACGCTATTGACCCACCACGCGATTGTCCCACCACACGATTGACCCACCATACCATTGACCCACCACATGGTTGTCCCGCTAAGAGATTGACCCACCGCGCGATTGACCCACCGCGCGATTGACCCACCACGCGATTGACCCACCACGCGATTGACCCACCATACGATTGACCCACCACGCGATTGACCCACCATACCATTGACCCACCACATGGTTGTCCCGCTAAGAGATTGACCCACCACGCGATTGACCCACCACGCGATTGACCCACCATACGATTGACCCACCATACGATTGACCCACCACGCGATTGACCCACCATACCATTGACCCACCACATGGTTGTCCCGCTAAGAGATTGACCCACCGCACGATTGACCCACCACACGATTGACCCACCGCATGATTGACCCACCACGCGATTGACCCATCATACAATTGACCTACCGCATGATTGACCCACCGCACGATTGACCCACCGCACGATTGACCCACCACGCGATTGACCCATCATACAATTGACCTACCGCATGATTGACCCACCGCACCATTGACCCACCGCACGATTGACCCACCGCACGATTGACCCACCGCACGATTGACCCACCGCATGATTGACCCACCACGAGATAGACCCATCATACGATTGACCCACCACGCGATTGACACGCTACATGATTGACCCGCCACGCAATTGATCCACCACGCGATTGTCCTGCTACGTGATCGACCCTCTACACGATTGTCCAGGATATTAGTCCTGGGGGGTTGTGATCCTGCAGCTTTTAGATGTTTCCCAGCTCTGATGTAAATTTATTCACAGAAAGGTTCTGATCAATCCTGTTAATGATCCAGCAATGGTTGTCAAGTGTGTTGAAGCAGGTAAATATCTCGACTTTGCTGATGTGATATGTTGAAGGGCAATAAATACACGTAGACTCATGTTAGTCCAACATGGACGCTGCTTTGTCTTTAGTTTTAGTTCCTTCCCTCAACTAATTTACTACTTTGCAGCAAAAGAACTTTTCAGTAGTCAGGAAAAGCTTGTGCTTCTATAAAGTATATCACAGTTTGGAAAGGCTTTCTTCAAAGCGGCAGTCTTCACCAGAAAATGCAACGTGTAACAGGAATGGCTCAGGTGTAGCAACGCTTGGCCATTAATCTGTTACTGTGTCTTCGGGCGCTCGTGTTGTCTCTACTGGCGACACTGATGTATGAATGTGTGTGACTGGTGGCTGGAGAGGCTGTTTGCTTGGACCGCCGGCCACATTTATGTCAGGTAGGCTCTGAGTATTCATGACTTGTGTCTTACCATTACAGGTCTGAATAAATAATGGAACTTTATAAAATGCTCTGAGAGTCTTGAAAAATATATCACTATATGAAATTCATTTTAACTTTGCTCCAGCTCCCCATCCATCTCCTGACCAGGATTAAGACTTTGGACTTTAAGTTTGTTTCTTTGTGTAATCCTGATTATGTACAAAGGAAAACATGTTCATTTGACCTCTAAAGCTGAATTAATTTATCTCAAATGGGAAATAAAGAAGAACAGCTGCATTAGAAGCGCTGCAGCCAGTTAAAACTTATTTTTTATTTTAAATGTCTTATGCTTTTTCATCAGAATCTTTTTTCTTCTGCTGCTTTAAGCCCTTTTTCTTCAGTCTCTTGTTCTTCATTTTCTCGGTAGCAGGTCAGCAGGGACCTATCTCAGACCTCTATATTGTTTTTTTTTTTACCTAAACAGTGTTACTCTGCTTTATCGCTCCTCACTCAGTGCCTGTTATTCTCTGAAAAGTTCCAGCATGGAGGCACTGAAAATGTAAAAGTAAAAAAAAAACTTTCCCTTTGTGCATTTCCCTTTCACACCTGCATATTGTCACAGTGTAATTGATAGAGACTAATTGCATCATATGCAATGTAGGCAGAGCACATTTGAGTCTAGCGGAGCTGCACAGTCATATCTGCATGAACCTCATGACAACAGAAGCAACATGGATGTAAAGAAGAAGGAAACTTTTCTCCAGGCTTATTGAGTCCGACGGTTTGGTGATCATAGGATTTATTAATGTCTAAATGGTCAACACCACTGGCCAGAAACCAGTTACAGCAAGCCTGTAACAGTAAAACAGATAAACTTATTGGTTAGCATGTGGACGATGAGCCAACAGATTCTGCCCTGCATGTCAAGTGCATCATCATTAACGTGATTATTAATGGGACCTTTTCAGGTTTGTAAAATGTCAGATAAATCATATTTAGATTTTTAAGAGCTCGTTTTCATGTAAGAAACTGTTTCACTGTCTGTAATCTTAATAGATGTGAGATAAAATGTTTCATGAGTGAAGAGTTTAGTGTGAGAGTCCAGGTTCCTGAAGAATCCCAGCATCTCGATGATGTTTGCTGAAACTGAAGACCTGTCTGTTTCACCATTATCGCATTCGTGACTGCAGCCCACTGACCTCCTGTTGCCTCAGAGAAAGCCAGTGTTTTCGAACACAGCCTCCCACAGATGCGCCTGTGGAGTGGGTGGAATTGTATTGGTGGTCTGTGCGTTCTCCTCCATCCAGTTTCCTTTAATACCAGGCTGTGTCCCTCCCCAGCAGGCAGAAAAACATGGAGCACTTTGTGCCTGAACAATAAGCAGGTTTAGAGGCCAATCCACACGTACAACGGTATTTTTTAAAAGAAAGCCTTTTCTGTTTTATTTGATCCTGTCTGCACAGTCCACACCTCCCATCTTGATTAACTTTCTCCTGTCTGGTTGATGCAGTTATGTCATTAATACATTGTAGATTTTCCATTTAAATTGGCTGTTTTTAATCAAACATGTTGTTTTAGTTTAGTGAAAGTGGATTGCATGGAACTAATAGCTTCTTTGATGTGGAAACTGGGAAATCTGCATATTTTAAAAGAATAATTCAGACACACAGATTCAAACTTGACTGAATTTATGTTTTCAGAGCAGGAAGTGAGTCAGGAATTTAAGTAGAAGCTGAGAATTGACCAAGCAAGCGTTAGCGTGTATTCTAATGCCATTTCTGTAGGTTGAGTTGTTATATGAAGAGCTGGATAGCTGTAGATTAATATGTTGTTGCTTTTTGATCTCTTGTATTTGCTGATGTTAGCCGACAATGTAAATACATCATCATTATTGTCTTTGCATGACCCAGTTGCTTCTTTTCAAACTGAAGGCAGCATTGTATAGGGCTTGTTTCTGCTACATGCCAGCATTTAATCCCCGACTGGAAAGCAGTGATTATAATGCCTGTTGTTTAGCGTACATCTACATAGCTAGCAGGGTTTATATCTGATTTCATAGCGAGCATGTATTTTCTGATAAGCTGGATGATTCCAGAAAAAAAACACTATTTGAAGTGACTGAGAAAAATTAGTTCATTCTGTTTGACCAGAATAGTGGAGTTATTTGTTAATGAATTGGTGCAGCAGGGATTATTTTGCACATCATTCCTTTATTTGTGCTTTATTAGCATATAATGCTGCTGTACCACACACTTTGTACCAGAGCCTCATAGCGGTAAACATGCTTTTGTTCTTTCCTACTGACTAGAAAAGTTATATTTTTTATCTACAAAAAGTGATAGTCCTGAAATTTTATTTTGTTTACCACATATTTCTCATATTGAAGGGGAGGTGTTTTGGCTGCTTTTTAAAGCATTTAGGTGCCTGGATATAGTGATTGCATGCATGCTGAGGGGGCCTTTAAGTACTCTAGCTTACAGGCTTACAGACAGAAGAGGCCTATCGTACGACTACAGCTGTGTAAACAAATCATCTCCCCTTAAATAGATGGCCAACCCTTGTTTAGTAGAGCCGAAGCGCTTTGTGAGGAGTGTACAATATGTGCATGTTCAATGGCAGTAACTGGCAGTACGTCTCTACACGCCTGATTGTCCTGATTCTCTGCATGTGGAAGCAAGCTACAGGTCCGTGCACCGGGTGTCAGTGTGTGAATTAAAAAATAAGATTGATACATTTTTCATTGAGCAAACATGATGTGAGAGTAAAACTGGCTCTAATTTTCCCACAGATGGACTCTCCCCGACACACACAGTAAATGCTGAAATACTGACATGATGGATGTGTGTGTGTAATGTAAAGATTGTGTAAGGAGCTGTGTAATAGGATTGAGGGCCATCTGCTTCCCTGTGCAGCCCACAGACTGTCTACTGTCCCTCAGGGCTCCACGCAGCCTGGAACAGATAATGCCAACTTAGTTTTTTTTAAACAAAACAATCATAAAAACTTGAGGAAAAGTCGGCTTGACTTTTATGTTACCCTGTTTTGACACATAATGGCTTTTCAGCCCCGAGAGAGCAGAAACTTCAGAGTAAGCTCTCTGTACAGACCAATGGGTTGCTGCAAAACACCTTGTTGTAATGAAGCTTAAGAGACTCGCTGACCTTGTTAATCCACATAAACTTTGCATTCAGTGATGCAAAGTGTTTGGATGTTGACTTTGGATGAGGGTTGTGGGGTTGCGTACACCTGTAAGATACCCGGGTTGCATAGAGAGAAAAGACTTGCTTCTGTTCAATCTTCTAATCCAATGAAAGTCCACTGAAGGAAAATAATTTCACTTTAGGTTTTGCTGCCAGTTTCATTTTTAAACACAAGGTGCCTAAAGAAACATTTTATAGCTTAGCTGTTACATGTGCAGCATTCAGACACTGAATGAATCTATTTTATCCTCTACTGCGATCCAACATACTCAGTTTGAATATAACGTGCTGCCTTTACTCCCCAGAAGCGATGCGGTGTGTCTGTAAGGGCAAAACTGGTTATTTAAAAAGTCATGAAAGTTCAGCGACTGCATGTTCGTAGCATCAAAATACACCTTGAATAAATGCACCGCTCCACATTTTGGAGCAATGAATTTGAAAAAGTGTGAGTAACTGGAACTTAAGTGATATATATCTTTACGGCATTTTCTGTAAGTCCGCAGAAACCTAATTCCTCAAAGAGCTATTTACCTGCGTAAAATAGCTCTGCAAGTCAGCAAATACATAATCAGGAAACCAGGCAGGCGGCCACTGGACTAAAATCATCACAACATCTCCCTCTAGCTCTGTAATGGATGGCAGACACAACCGAAGCATCTCATCACTGGTTCACCGAGGGTCAGAACCCTCAGTCTCATGCAACCAGTATGAGCTAAGTGGAGCTGAATGGATTTAATCTGTCACGTCCAATCAGCTGAAGCACTCAGAATGAAAGGCGAGCCGGGTGGGGTTAAAGAACAGAAAGAGGGAAATGAGGATGACAGAGATCAGACCCACAAGAGAGGAAGCAGGATTGGAAAAATGAAAGATTGAAAATCAGCTGCAGACACAGAGTGAACTTCAATCAAAACCTCCACCAATAAGTCATGTCTGTCTAATAGACTCCAGGAAACGACCATGAATATGTGAAGAGGGAACGTGCATTAATCACTTCTTAGCTCTTAGTGTGCATTAAAAATGGTGCTTTTCAGATACTAATCTGGCACCGAGTCACAGGGAAAAGGAGAAAATGCGGTTAAAGGGAGGGGGTGCACAGGAAGGTGAAAATGAAATATTCCACAGTGGAAGTCCCATTTTTTCATCTTTCATTTAAATGCATTTCCCACAACATTTGCTTTCGTCATGAAGGTGGCAGGTCAAAAACACGGCGCAGTAAACACGTTCAGGCCAAAAACAATCAGGCATGATTGCAGCTCGCAGGTCCGAGGGAACCTGTAACCTTCTCCAGAGCAGAGGTCTGCCGTCTAACAGAATGAAGACAAAGAAATGGTTGAAACAAGCAGAACCTCATAGAGGAGCATGGCGGTGGATTTATCATGGTCTGGGAGACACGACTTGCAGCCAATCAAAGAAGAGATTATACGAAGCAAAATCTTTCTAAGTTAAAGCTGAACATTAAAACTGCGTCATGCTGCCAGATGGCAACAAGTCTCTAGTTCAGCTAAAGGAATAAACATCCACGTAAATACCAGGATTTACATCTCTGAGATGGACTGAACATATGGAAAATAAACACGCTGCTAATCAGAAAGCTGTCAATGGAAGACACTTAATCTAAGGGAATTAAATGAATTGGCCTTTTTTTCCTTTAAATAATAGTCTGTACATATAAAATGTTCTCTGCTTCATGCATTGTCTTTATATTTACTGTTTCCAAGACAATCAAACGTTCATCGTGTAATAAAAATGATCAAATTTCACAAGGCGGACACGGATGTCGGCATTGCAGCTCACTGAAAGTCTAAATGTGTGGAGGACAGTGGAGGGTGGACAAGCTGGGGAGGATGAGATGAAGACGGAAGGCATAGACAGCAGGAGGCTGGTGGGAAGCACCAGCTGCCAGCTCTTTCTTTCTGCTCATCTCTCTGCATCTCAGTCACGATCAGGACGCTGTGCTTTGTGGCTCCACTGCTAGCATGTGTGCTACAGCGCTGCTGGATGTGTATGTGGGCATGTGTGACCGTGAGCGGGATGCTAATCAGCGTGCTAATGCCGGGCTGCCTGTTGGGTTAGTGTCTACAGCCCAGATTAAAGACAACACAACTCAGGCAGCTTCTAGGACATCCAGCCAACGCAGCGATTAAAAGGCCCTCTCAGGCTCATTTTCTATTCCATCTAAGTGAACTTTCCCTGCTGCAGCTGCAGAAGAATTACAATCACCAGGCAGAAAAGCTCAGTAGGATCCTTCATGATGCCAACAGAAGGTAAAGCAAGGCAGGCTGAGGAGCTGCCACCATTATCTTTACACATCCAGCATCATTTCTTTCTTATTCCAGATGGCTTTGCTCTGATACATCACTCATCATTACAGCAGTTGCACCCTATGAAGCCAACCAATGGGGCTAATACAAGCGGGAACTGCACAGGAAATGCATTTTACTCCTCAGAAGCCAGTAATCATCATACTCCTCATGTTGTGTTTAGGTGAAGCAAGTCAGGCCTCTGGTAGGAATCACAAATAGGACATGTGGGAATCAAATTCATGCCTTCAACACGGGTGGCAAACATGAAAATCCAGTCAAAGGCAAGCCGTAGCAGAATATTAGTACCAGAGGAAAGTGGGGGCAAACAGTTATTCCTAAGATGAAGATAAAAAATCTCAATAGGAATAATTACAAGATTCCAGTTACATTATCCATATAAACATACAGAATAAATCCTATCAGTGAGTATTAGTCTTATCAATATGATGGATGATAAACTGTAAATGTGTTGAAGTGTGGATGTTGCTTCTATATGGAGGAGTTAATTCCTCTCATTCAGAGGAGCATCAGTCACTGAACCTGCTCCTGAGGCTGATCAGCAGCTTGTTAAGCTCCATTCATACAACATGTGCTCAGTCTGTTTGTCTGCAGCCCTCAGCCTGCTGGCCAGCATGCAGCAGCATGGAGGCCAGCACTGGCCTCTGCAGACTGCTAGACAGCGTTTGGCAGATGCCAAATGACCTTACACACCTCACACAGATCTGCAGACCTTCTTGTAAAGTGCAGTCATGTCAATTATAGTTATTATTTTTTATTGTAAGAGTCTCGTTTTATGTGCCATAAACAAAAGTTGTATTTTGTGTTTAAATGATGTGGCGAGCATCTTGTTTTCTCTCCAACCTCTTAGCAGTGTAGTCTGCTGAAAGCTGCAGCTGAGGCCCCTCCAGACAGTCTATGATTTCCCTAATTTGCAAAGATTATTGATCCCCGCTTCTGTCCCGAAAGGCTGTGGGCTTCTCTTAATTCTGCTGCTTTTGTTTGCTCTTGGTCAGTGGAGGGGTCGATCGACGTCAGATGGCAGCAAAAATCACCGTTTGTGATTCTAAATTTAGCACCAGCATCAGTTTTGGTGATCACAGTTCGCACTTCATATCAAATCATATTAAAATGGACTTTTTTCCATCTCAACATCTCAGCAGGTCATTTCTTTGCTCTGCAATTTCCGTGGGAGGAGATGGATTATATTACAAGGACAGTTGGGGGTCTCTGCTTGTCATGAAGGGCTACATCCACAGACGCCACATCTTGGATACAAAAATAATGCATTTTCTCTTTTCTATTCAAACCTAAAGCTCGTTCCTTGAAACATCCTTGGGTTCAACTCTAAACCCTTACTGGTCTAATTAAAGGGCAACTGTGCAGAGAAGGAAAACTGGATAAACTATTATTTGCAATTCAGAAAGTGAAAAAAGTCCTAATTAAATTGTACATATTAATGAGAGTTGCAGGAGGGGGATTAATACAGAGCTAGACTTGTTGACCGTGAGGTTGGTGCAGCTCATTAAAGCTGCCAGAAATAGATGGATTGTGCATGAGAGCACAATGCAGAACATTCATAAGTTTTGTAATGAGCAAAGATGCGAAGCGTCCTGGCCGAGAGGAAAATGAGGAGCCTTCAATCGCCTGCAAATTTCTCTTTATCTAATTATCAGCTTTGCTGTCTTCTCCATCAGTTTTTCTCCAGGAGCCCTGCTGGAAAAATGCTTCTAAATTGCTCCCACACCATTTTTCATGTATCTTAGTGATCACAAAGACAAACTGCCAAATGATGCAGTGACTTTTCTCCGAGACAGCGCTCGCTTGTCAGGTGACTTAGTGCCAACAACTGCTTCAAGTCTCAAATAAAAACACTCGATTTATTATATCTGCTTGTTTTTCACGTTGCTGACGGCTCTGTAAACAATTCCCATGCATCCTATTGGACGTTAAAGCATTATGTTGTTGTGTTTGCAGTTAAAATGAACTGTACACGATCCATCAGAATATTTTGTATAATATGTAAATATCACTCGTGCAGGCTGATAACTATCTGAAAAGGATGACCATGCAAATCTTCATAGTCTACCTGATCCCAGAAATATCAGGAATCCTTGTCGTTATGCTGACAATGTAGAAAAATGCAGAAAAGTATAAAGAAAAAAAAGTTAAACCGAATGAATAACAGTGCAAATCAAATGATGTACTGATTATACTGCTGTACTAAAATGTGTCTGCCTATCTAATGCTCAGTCTATGTCTGTGTGTGTGTGTGTGTGGGGGGGGGTAAGAGCCACACAAACAAATCGGCAATCTCTGGCTACCGATGGTGACGCCAATACGGAAATGGAAATACTTGCAGTTCCCCCCTCCACCACTAGAGGCTGCAATAGAGAGCAA
>JBAMHX010000018.1:25055113-25065201 GCA_037177515.1 Pseudomugil tenellus | reverse complement strand
AGAGATTTGTGTTGGTAGACATTTGTGTTGGTGGAGATTTGTGTTGGTGGAGATTTGTGTTGGTGGAGATTTGTGTTGGTGGAGATTTGTGTTGATGGAGATTTGTGTTGGTGGAGATTTGTGTTGGTGGAGATTTGTACTGGTAGAGATGATGACGGGGGAAAAGCGTTGGGTTTTATTGGTGTAAAGCTGAAAATAGAATCCATGGGGGTTTACAGCTATTACAATGTGTCATGTTTGGTTAATAAAATGTTTCCCTGAAATATAAGAATATTTTTTTATTCTGACTTCTTAAAAAAACTTTTGTTGAATAGAAACATAATAGAACAGACTGATGGGAAAGTCAGCCTGCAGCAGGAGCCTGAACCCTTCAGTCCCTAAACGCCTGTTTCATTCCATTAAAGTTCCACTTCCTGTTGTGAACGCACATGTTTAGTGTGTAAAAATGAGTGTTTGTTTGTTGGGTTCCCACTCTGAGAGCCGTATGTTATCTGCAGCAGACAGAATCAACCCTGCGCCATGCTGGAAGGCTACATCCATGCAGGCAACTATTTATAAGCTATTTATTGCTTATGTATTTCTTTTATTCAGTCATTTATTTACTTAATCAAATAGAAGGGCTGACGTAGCATCTATTGTTTAGCTGTTGTGTGTAAAACCTTTTCTCCTGCATGTTTTTATGAGACTCGATGTGAGAAGCATCGTTTTCGTGTTGTGTGCGACGTGTCCTTTGTGTTGTATGATGAGCTGCAGTATTAGTGGATGACTTCCTCATTCTGCAGAACTAAACAGACAAAAGAGTTACAGCATTTCGAGCGGCCGGATCTAAATATTGAGATGGCCACGAAAACCAATTAGAAATCTAATTAAGCCGGTGATCACGGAGAATGACGCTGTTTTGTCTCTGTTGTGAGCAGATTGTGAGGAGAAACAATGTCGATGCCTTCAGTATTTCTATGGATTCATCACCAACCTGTTTTCATCACATTTCTGGATTTCTACAACTTTATATATATGTAAAATCTAATTAATGCTCTTTCACTCTTTTAAAAAATCTAATGAAGCACTAAGGCAGCATCTGAGATACAAAGTTCTGAATATGTTCAACTACAATGGGACGTTAAGCTTTTGCATGTTGTTTAACACAATAACGTGTTAAAATATTGATACAGGTAAATGAGACCATAAAAACTGAAATAATTAGCTCGACGGTGTTTGTGAAATGTGTGTGGGCATGATAGTGGAAAGGTGCGCACTAATTAGCGCTTAGTTTCCGCTCTACATGTGCACAACCACTTTCCTCTGCTCTCCGTCCTGCTCCATCCAGCAAACTAAAGCTTTGAAGTCTGCTTGCAGATCAAAACACGCAAACATCCCAAAACGCTTCACGTGTCTGACTGGCCACTGACTGGCCTGCAATATTCGCACTTTTGTTTTCACGCTGCAAGAATCCCAGAAGTTCTCTCCGGGTTCTCCGGCTTCCTCCCACAGTCCAAAGACATGCGCCTTGGGGATTGGCTTGGAGGTGTGTGTGTGCGTGCGTGGTTGTTCGTCTATATGTGTGGCCCTGTGATGGGCTGGCGACCTGTCCAGGGTGTACCCCCCAGACACCCCCCCAACCCAGCGTGACCCCGTTCAGGAATAAGCGATAGAAAAACGATGGATGGATGAAGTATCCCAGAAGTGCTTTAAAAGATGTTTCATTTGATGAAATGACGCAGAAATGTTATGTTTTATGACTTTATGTTTTAATGAGAGACACCATGGTGTAATTGGAGCGAAGTGGAAGTCCTGTTGGCCTGCTTAGTATGTCTGTTCCGCCCTCCTCGCCCCCCCATACGCTACATAACAGCCATGTGGTTGGAATAATTAAATGAATGTTTTATGGGCCATTATTGAGTTCTGACATGACGAAGGAGAAGAGAAGTAAAGAGGAAGACACGGAGGAGCAGAACATCTCCAAACATGCAGACTTTCCCCGTTGGTTTGTAGGTTGCGTGAGGTCACACATTTCTTTAGTTTGTGTGTGAATAAAGCGCAGAAGCTCAGTTTGGAGCCTGATGGCTTATACTCAGACGTGTTCGCATTGAGGTGATAGAATCTCTGCATCCATCTCATCCCACATGTCCTGCAGCAGGTTACGTTTCTGGCCCGGTTCTGATGCCTTTCAGTCTTGTCGCTTTTTTTTGTATGATTTTTTAGATTTTTTTGCACTGTTGTTGTTTTTGATATCAAGGTACTTGCTGATAAGAAAGTAAGCAATAAAAACTGATGTCCCAGCTCAACATCACCATCCTGATTCCTCCGGCTTGGATTGGGTCTGGTTTTTTTTGGTGCTTTTCTTCCTTCTTCTGGTTGTTCGGGTCAGTGGGGATCACCACTGTTTTTTTCCGGTTCCCTAGCAACCCTCTTGGTGCCTGATTGACTGGCTGAGCAGCACCTTGTCATTGTGAATCTCTAAGTTCAAGCAGCACTCATGTTTTTATATCACTGCTACTCGGCTATGCTTCTCAGGTCACTCTGATCCACCTACAGCGGTCCTGTAACCCTGCCTCTGGATGCTGGACCGCTGCCTTCACTGCTCTGATGTTCTTGTGTTGGAGTATTTTGTCTGTAGACACTTCCTTTCTGTTGCTCCAGAATTCATCAATGTTTTCACATAAGCAGCATTGTTCTTTGTATGGAAAATATGTTAATCTATATATGTAGGCAGACAATAAAGAGAAAAGACAGGAAGAGAACGATCTGAAAAAGATTCCAGGTGCACTGACAGGAATTAGAGACCCAGCTTGAGGTGTGTTCATGTCGGCGAGCAGGGAGAGACGAAGCAGGCTGAGTATAGACCCGCCTGATTCACGGGAGGACTGGCAGGAACGCTTCAAACTGTCTGACTCACAGCAGAGATGACGCCTTGCTGACTGTGTGGCTGCTGGAGTGGAGAGCTGGTTGGCAATCATCACATCACCGCTGATTTACTCTGGATGTCGTGACGAGTTTTAGAAAAAAATCAGATATTTTTAGGGTATTTTAAATTAAATGTGAAAGATTTACTTGGTGTTTGCTGTATTTTTCGGCTCTGAACTATTGGAGCGACTTCCTGCCCATCCAAAGGGAGAAACGTTACCTGATGCGAGCATCTAACCGCTTACAGAGACAAACACAGTGATTGCTCTGATTGTTTGACAGACTTTGTGCTTCAAGCCTTTTTCATTTGCTGAGAGAGGAAAGCACACATTACAATCATCAGGCTTTCATCGGGACTCCTGAACATGTGTTTGTATGGATCTGAGGCCTGCAGCACTGCTGAGCAAGATGCTTGCTCAGAAGCAGGACGTAATCACGCCGTTGTGGGCGTTCCGGCTGCGTTATGGCCTCGTAGCGCTGACCTCTGCTTCTTCTGGCAGCTGTTGGTAAAGATGCTGAAATGACGGCATGCGGACGGTGTAATGGTTGCACACCAGACAGTGTCGTGTCATTTTGTGATTATTGAGCCTCGCTGGCTTTACTTGACTGTTCTGCAGGTTTAGGCGACGCCGCTACATGTTTAGCTTTATGAAAAGATTTTCATCTGTTAGTTTTGCCTGTTACGACTCTGGACTTGGTGACTGCGTTTGTCAAACGTGATGAAGAAAAGCTAATTAGAGGGTAACGCCCCCATGCAAGCAGCCTCTCTCCTCGTTCCCGTCGCGCTGCACAATACCTGCATATGAAGCTAATTCAGCTCTCCTGGAAGCAGCATGCATAATGAATAGCTGCTTTACTTGATCCACACTGTGGCCAAACGCTGCTTTGCATGCAACCGGCCACCCGTCCATCTTGTGCGGGGGTCGTAATGAAGCAATACTTGTGACAGATTTTGCATGTGTTGGAGCAATGAAGCGTCTGAATTCCTCACACACCTCTCTGAACACTCTGTTCCTGATTTACTATTCTGCCTGTGCGAGCGAGGATAGCCTCAGCTCATCTCCTGCCCACACTACTGCAGAGATAATCACACACCCCTTTAATATTTTATACACAGAGGTGTTTCTTTCATTTCAATATCCCAGCCCAAATGGCCTTTTAAAGCCATCTTTGTTGAGGAAGAACGCAGAAAGAATGTCCTGAAATATTTATTTCTGCAGGTTTTTTGCTCTGACTCTTCTTTTCTTCTCTCCTCTGCCTGCTGGTTCTGCTCCGCTGGGCTTGGCTGGACGGTGTCCTTCCCTCCAAACACTATTTCTTCTGGCAACCCAAAGGTAAGTTTGTTTGAACACATATTTATAGATTCCAGTGATGGACTCCACTGGCAGTGTCATGGTGTGTGCTGTGGACTCACCTGTCACAGGGATAAGCCATGAATCTCTTGTATACCTGCTGAAAAAAGTCTGATCAATGATGTGCAGCAGAAAATCTCAGAGTAGCTTTCAGGATGCTGCGTATGTGTGACCTCACTTGGTTGAAAAGCATCAAAAGAAGATGGTAAGAGTTTCAGCAAAATGTGCAAATAGACACTTAATCCTCTACTCAGAGCTTTAATGTGAACCTTTTTCTCTCTGGAAGCTTAAGCGGGGACTGGGAGAGGAGACCCCATCTGAATAAATGAAGTTCAGACGGTTAGTCATAACGATGGGTTATTTTCAATTATCTGAAAATTAAAACAATGTACAACTAATGAGACATCGCAGGTAGTTGTGTCACAGCGAGCTGACATCTCAGGATGGCCTGTCCATCCCAGCTTTTAGCAAATGCGATTTTTCTAAAGCAAAATAAATGGTTGAATTTTCTTTTCAAGTGAATTACAGATAAAAGGGTTTGAGTGAAATATAGTGTTTTTCACCAGATTCCTAAAAGGATTCCGGTTTGTTCTTTATGAGATGAATATTCATCCATGATTCATCTGCTAATGCTTCGTCTGAATACCAGCATGTTCACATTATCTCTCCTGTTGAAATGCATGAAAGGTAATCGCTGTCAGGAGGAGAGTTATCATCTCCCAAAGCATGAAAACTGTTAAAGATAATCGTAATGAAGGGTCAAAACATGAGACCGAGAAAAGAGAAAATGCTCCAATCTTTCAGGAACGACTCTGATTTTTACATCAGCTTTTAGAAGCAGGTCGTCTCCCTGTTTACAAAATTATCGACATCATCCTGCTTGTTGTAACGTTCTGCCAACAAGAAGCTATTCCCACAGGAGTGTTCCAGAAATGAGAACTGGTCCAAATCCGCACCTTTCGGCTTGTTGTCACTTCTGCACGAAGGTCTGAGGCAGCCGTGGAAGCGGCGATAGCATCCTGACAAACCACCGTCCAATCTGTTGTGGACAGACGAAGGCAGCGCTGCCCCGATTTAATCCGTAGCTAAACTTTACATCTTCAGAGCTTCGTTGTTGCTAAATGTATGTTTGAAGCAGAAACATGCTAACTATACTGGCTCGACATACGGCGAGTGATGTTGTTTCTGCTCCATCATTTCCTATAGAACCTCTGCGATGAGGCGAAAATCGCTGATAACCCTAACCCTGACCCAGCGACATTTAAACGTGTCAGTTTCTCTCCTGTTCCCATACGCGAGCACACATAGGCTTGCAACGTGACAAAGGAAGTGGAAAAAGTCTAAGGTATTGTTGCTGTCGCCTCATCATTCACTGACCAATGAGATGAGCGCAGACTGGGCAGTACCAGTACCGTCTACTCTGACCAGTTTCAGCAATGGTAGAAAAAATCATTTTAGCTGAGCCCAACTTTTTTTTACGATACTCCACGTTTCACAGGGTTGTCGTTGTAAAGTTGGCAGCAAAATTTCTGTCAATTCCCGCAAAATCTCCCGACAGATTCGAGAAAATCGTCCCAACAGCGTGATACACGTGTGTTGTTTCCGTGTGTGTGTAAACCATGACACTGCTGTTTCCATGAGTGTGTAAACCATGACATTGCTGTTTCTGTGAGTGTGTAAACCATGACATTGCTGTTTCCGTATGTGTGTAAACCATGACACTGCTGTTTCCGTGAGTGTGTAAACCATGACACTGCTTTTTTCATGTCTGCGAGCAAACCATGACACTGCTGTTTTAATGTGTGTGAATCATGACACTGCTGTTTTCATGTCTCTGTGCAATCCATGACACTGCTGTTTTCATGTCTGCATGCAAACCATGACACTGCTGTTTTCATGCGTGCGTGCGAACCATGACACTGCTGTTTTCATGTCTGTGAATCATGACACTGCTGTTTTCATGTGTGTGTAAACCATGATAGTGCTGTTTTCATATCTGGATGCAAACCATGACACTGCATTTCCCTTTTTGTGTGTGCAAACCATGACACTGCATTTCCCATGTCTCTGTGTGTAAACCATGACACTGCAGTTTCCGTGTCAGTAATTTGCATTCCGCTTCTGTGAATGGAGCCTTCAGAGTCAACGTTCCAGTCGTGGACATGCGCTGTGCTTGGTGTAGGTGTGGATAACTGTCTGAGCTCAGAAAGTAGCTGATTGTTGTTCCGCTCCTGCTGCCTTGTATTAAAACAAAGTTGGAAACTTTAAAGTGCCTTCAAAAAGGAAGCAGAAAACTAAAATGTGTGCTTATCTTATCTTATGGAGTTCCTGCCTGATAACAGCCGATTTAGTCTCTTTCACCCCTGAACAACAACATCTATTCTAACATTTCAGTCATGCAGCAAAGAGTCACAAGTTGACCCTGTTGTTGTTTTGTTACATGTAAAATGATTTGGTATTGTCTGAAATAATCCCTTATTGGTCTAATCTACATAATCCTCACGGCTCAGGTGATGCGTGTAAAACACAAACATGCTGGCTGGTTTGGACCTTCCTCCTAAAGCTGCTGGATGGAGCTATCTGCCATCTGAAACCAGGATCAGTCAGCAAGCTGAGAAACTTTGACTTGTCTTTATTTCTCTTGTGTAAATATTCCTAAAGCATGCTGTTGCACACACACACACACACACACACACACACACACACACACACACAGACGACGCTCTGACATCAGAAAGCAAAGACATCCGGCAGTAGAAGGGATTACAGAAAGAACGAGGCCTCGGTCGGGTTTTGTTGTAAAACAAAACCAAAGCGTGTTGAATGATTTACTGGATGGAAGCGGAGCAGCAGGTTGGTTTATGTCCGAGCGAACAGACGTCAGGATCAGCAACACTTTGCATCTGCATTTGAGCCACAAACCGCAGATATGCACCAGCGGTTGATACGCTCCATTCCATCCTGCCTTCATTACAGAATTCTTGGTTTCACTTAATCTTTTATTCTTATTTTTACTGTCCAGAAGAGTTTTATAATGAGGAAAACAAGTGAAAGTCTTTTCACCCATTTATTTGATTTTTGGTTTAATCATCTGAATCGTGACTTTAGTCTAGTTTTAGTAAACAAAATGAAATATTCATCTAACTGCAGTCAATTGAGTCGGCTGTCATATAAATGTGTGACTAGCTGCAGGTATTAATATCTGCATGTTGATCTAATAAAAAAGATTCAGTCTGACTGGATTAAACTCATCTTGCTTTTTCAATTCAATTCAATTCAATTAAACTTTATTTGTATAGCGCCATTTCATGACAATGTCGTCTCAAGGCGCTTCACAGAGATCGGCCAATTCAAAAAATAGCCTTACATAGGGAACCAGCTAGATTGCATCGAATCTTGACTTTGATCATGATTTGATGCAATCTCCCATCCTGAGCTGCATGGGGCGACAGTGGGAAGGAAAACTTCCTTGTAACAGGTAGTTTTTATGCAGCTTTTTATGCAACTCAGTTAAGCAGATCTTCCATTGGTTGAATATTTTAACCTCTTTATTCATCCATCAACGTGTGACCGCATGCCGTCACCATTTCCGTCCTTGTACCTTTTTCTCGTCTTGTTTTCTTCAAAAGGAAAATCATAGATGACTCACTGCCGGTCAGCCGAGATATTCCATGACTTTGCAAATCTGTAGAACTGAACTAACTTACTGAGCTGCTGGTACGTTGCTGTATGGTGGAATTACTTCTTAAGTCCAAGTTTCTTCCTACCCCAAAAAAATCCCGTTTGCAGATGTTTTGTTGTTATTGGATGAAAACAAAGGAGGTTCATTAACAGCACATGATGCCCCCTCCTCTGTCTGACTACTTTGGTCCAACTGCTCATGCAAACAGAAAGCCAATAAGCTTTAGAAGTGAAGGTCATGCCTTCATCTTTATAAAAAAAAAAACTGAGTGAAAATGATCAGATTAGAAAGTGAATTAAATCGAAGCTAAACTTGTGTATTCTGCTTATCGTACCTGGAGGATTCAGAAGATTGCTCATTGTTCAGTCCTGCAAGTGTTTCCCTGCTGCAGCACACCTGAGTCAGACGTGTGCAGAGGTTGACATCAGCTCTACAAGTCCGCTGATTGCCCCCCCACCGCCACCCCCCCGTGAATAAAGGACATCATAGCATCAGAAAGATCCATTAAAACAGCATAAAATGGACACTTATCCCAAACAGCATTCTGTTCTTTTCAGGCAGACATTTCTCATGACCTCTGGCTTCTCCTGATTGGACGTTACTGTCCCCTTCAGCTCTCTAATTGGTGTAAAGTTTGACAGGAAGTGATGTAATCCTAGTTTCCAGGTGAAAATCCAGTTTGCTTAGCAACATAGCTAGGTGGTGGGGATCTTTCTTAATGATGGCGGCGAGATAAATAACGGTGTGATCGTTGGGATTTAGCTTCTCTGAATAAAAAGCACTTTTTGTGGCTGATTTTAAACTCATTCTGTAAATACTGATCACAATTTACCTCACAGATTTCCAAGCTAGCATACGGTGCAATGCGCAGGGTGCCGGTGAGCTAGCAGGGATTGGGGCGTAGCTGGAAAGCAGTCGATGGAGAAACATCTGTAAACTGATGTAAAAGCTGCCGTCGCAGGTAAAATATTCCGTTTGCTGTTGTCGCTTCGCTTTTATCATTTTCATAAAAGCATCTGCAGACGTGTTAATACCACTGAAGGGTGTTGAGGAGAAGTCAGGTAGCATACAGATGAGTTTGCAGAAAGCCAGAAAGGTTTGAAGGTGTTGCACTCCAGCAAGGCGTCATTGAGCTTCACTGAGCTGGAAATTGCACCCTGCCATGATAATGCACTGTTTTTATGCTGTGTTTCTGTCAACACTGCAGCCTTTTGAATCGGGTGAATGAGATCTGAACATGACACAGACGCTTGCCAGTGTGCACACCGATACAAATACTGCATTAAGAGCCAAACAATGTGTGATAAGAGTATGTGAAGAGATGATCCCTCACAATGTCCCCGTCGCTGATATGTCCTCACATCTGCAGCTGCAGTCTCACACACCAACTCCTCTGCATTCCTGCAACTATTCCGGTGTGAGGCTTTAGGACCAGAGCCAAGAAAAAAGCAGCCATCCATTATTGTTTCCCTTCGCTCGCAGTGGGAGAAGGATGGGGAAGGTACTGACTCCTCTCCTCACACACTGAGTGGATGTCCGTTCGGGGGGTTGAGGCGGCAGAGGATGAGGAGAAAGTGATCGAAGGGAAAGACTTCAGTGCAAAGAACTAAGATTTATTCAGATAAAATGGAATAAATCATTAGAACTGAGGCTTCATCACACCTGGAGAAGAACTGCAAGATGTTCATGTTGTTTCCGAACATTTAGCCAATGTACTCTGAAGTACCTTTTTAGATAAAGGAACTGCTCGCTAGACCTCTGCTGTGGGGAGAGAACCTTCCACGATGAGCTCTAGCTAAAATTTATGCCATCAAGATGTCCTATGTGGGAGTGGTTGTGCTTGTGTGTGTGTATGTGTGTTTGTGTGTGTATGTGCGTGCATCTCAGCTTGTTTATTGGTTGATGTTTCAAGGGGCGGGGTCAAATAGCATATATTTTAAATATTTAGATTTAACATTTAGCATTTAGATTTAACTTTAGCATTTAGATTTAACTTTAGCATTTAGATATAATATTTAAGATTTAGATTTAATATTTAGCATTTATATTTACCATTTAGCATTTAGATTTAATATTTAGCATTTAGATTTAACATTTAAGATTTAGATATAATATATAACATTTAGATTTAGACTTTATATTTAGATTAA
>JBAMHX010000018.1:25037010-25048458 GCA_037177515.1 Pseudomugil tenellus | reverse complement strand
TAAGAAAAGTGAGATAAATAAGGAAAACATGTCAGCAATGACTTTAATGCTGAATTTTTACACTTGGCACCCCATAGAGATCTGGCAGCAACTGAAAGAAATGTTTCAATATCACCCAGGTGGAATAAACATCGGATTTCCATGGCAGGAAGTGTTTTAGTACAGATTGGGAATAGAATAATGCAGCAAAGCACCTGCAGCGCACCTTATACAGATGCCAGTGCAGCATTTCTGAAACCTTTCCTAATAGAATCCAAGCAAATTCAAATAAAAAAGGAAATCAGAGCATGAAAAGAAAACTAGATGGAAAATAATATAAAGCAGAAAAGCAATAACCATAAACTTCTGTTTTCAGAAACACACTCTGGACTTTCATTCCTGCATAATAAATGACAGTTTCACTAATAATACATTTTCCCACCAGCTTTACTGTTTTACTGGGAATCTCACCAGTAATAAAACCACCATGTTGAATATTTATCCGATAGCATAAACTTACCTTTCATCCTCATCAAGGCCACAGTGGCAATTAGTTAAACCATCCACTTGTTTTACTTTATTTCTGTTGTTAATTTATTCTTTCGCTGACAGCTTAAATCCAACAGTCAGGACCATCTTGCACCCAAAGCGCCCCCCCAGGGTCCTTTTGTGAAAAGAACATGCATCCCAGGTGGAAACATTGCTCATTTAGGTGGATGAGGCCTGATGTGACTTTTGAAATTAAAACGGAAGATTATGGACATGGATGGCTGGAAGATGAATTTCTGCAGAAACAGTAATTTAAAGCAGCTGTTTTTTAAACTCTACACGGGTCAGGTCAGGGTTTGTCATGAGGAGGGGGGCATAGTTTAAGTATTAAATATGCATAATTACCTGTATTTGTGCGATATTTATGGAGAGGTGTCGGTAATCCACACCGCTGCTGTCATGATGCTGTATGTGGGTTTGTGCTTAATCTGGTAAATTTACACCCTAAACTCTCTGAAAATCTTTTTTTCTTAAATTTTATAATTAATTTTTTTTAATCCATCCACTTTGTATTTAGCTTGAACAAAAAGTGTGAAACTAAATGAGAATTTTTACCAAAACGAGAGGCTGAAAATCAGCATTAAAAGAGAGAAAATAAGGAAAAATAGAAAGAAAGACGTTAAACGTCCACATCAGATATTAGAGGAGAGATATATGGAAACGCTGCACGCCGCACATCCCTGACAACAAAATTAATCTTCACTCTTCAACACTGATCAAAGTTCCTCGCCAGCACCACCTCTTCCTCTTTTCATCGTTCGCCCTCTCTCTCTCTCTCTCTGTGGAGGACGGTTTCACCCCAAATGAAAATTACTGTGAATAAATTATATTTTTCTTGACTTTGCAGGACCGGATGTTAAAGCGACATGCACGTTGCTTCGCATGTAAAAAAAACAAAACTCTATAAACGTCATGGTAACCGCATGTTGATCTGCGGTTATTCATTTATTTCCATCAAGCCTGATGTGATGCAGATCCCCCCCCCCCCCTCCCTTCCGCTGGCTTTCCCCAGGTTCTGTGTTTGCACATGAGCTCTCACGCCTGCAGACGTGCTTTCAGGGCCATCTTCCTGCCATGGACTTTGTACTGCAATGGTGGGATGATGGTGAGAGAGCCTGAAAGCTTCATTCGAGAGGAAAACACTCATATTTCTTTTGGGAATGCCAGCAGAGTGGTGGAAGAGCTGGAAACACACACGTTTCCCTGAGCTGGAGAGCAGCCACCATGGAAAAGGAAGAAAGGAACATTTCAGGCTCGTTTGCTTACAGTTTAAACGTGTCAGTGCGCTCAACGGTTTTGCCCTTTTAGTTTAAATCTCAGTCTTTTGACACTTTAATCTTGCGCTCTCTGGAAACAGCCAGCGAACAGCTCTGCTGTCATGATATTTAAATCGCGAAGCTCCTCCAGAGACGGATCATGTATAAACCATTTCTAAATGGCACCAGGATGGTGGGAGGAACTGGTGACAAAACAAGGACAGGATGCTGCATCAAACGCACACATGACATGGTAATCACACTGAAAGCATGAAAACCTTCAAAATGATGAATACATGCTTTTTAGGTTGATTAAAAACAACGTGTGGGTCAAACCACATCCCTCTCTGCTGTGCTTCAGTTCTGGCAGAAAACCTGCATGTTTTCTTTCAGGTGTAATGCTTCTGGCAAATCTAAAGCTTTTCAAATGACTAACGTCTCTACTACGGTGTCTCTGAATGGACAAACAACTCTGTGCTAAATGAGACCCTCTAAACATTAAAACTGGAAAGTTACCAGAGAGCAGTTTGGGATCAGTCCGACCTGAAAAAGCACAACAAACTGCGTATGTGTACACGATGTTGGAGTACTTGTGTAGTAGTTTCCTCACTCGTTGCTACACCTGAAGGAACGCAGATGCAAATATGGTAACTGGAGGAATTTTGGCCTCTTATGGCCACCGTAACGGTCAAATCAGCTGTCATTATTTCTTACAAAGGGACCATTATTATTACCTACCTGATTAGCTGTTGCTAGCGTTAGCAAGCCCCACATCATTAGCAAGATATAAAGCCTTAATATAATCAAAGTAATGAAGGAAGCAGTTTAGTTACGTAAATGTTACCTCCTCGGTTAGTAAACCCAATCCTGTGTGAAACTGGTAGGTCAGTGATCCCATCAAAGCCTTGTACTGGTGATGCAACAAAGACCATTACTCTGATTCACTAATGCATCTGCATAGAATCGTGCATCTTTCATGTTTGGAAGAAGTTAATATGAAAGTGTGTAAAAAGGTCGTTGAAGGTCGTTGCAGCCATCACATGCTAGCTGCTGCACCTCGCTTTGAGCTGGATGTTTTCAGCACAAAAAAACAGATTTTTGTTCACTTGTCTTCTTTTAGTGAAGGTAATGTTAAAGGAATGGACCCCACGGCACCGTTTGGCTGTGTGGGGGTTTCTTTTTTCCAGAAACTTCTTATTATATTCACCAAATGATTTGATACTTTTTACTTCTGTCCATTTCTACTCATTCTTTGTTTTCTCCACTGTTTTGTTCTTGTTTATCTTTGTTGCTTTGGATCGCTTCATAAAATGCTCTTCATATTGATACCTGGCTGTTGGCGAGGGAAGCTCCTTCGCTGCACAGCTCATCGCTGCATTCATCTGAAAATATCTTTTCATTTCAGAAGCACGTTGCGTCCAAAAGGAAATCCACCTGAAAGGAATCCCGTCTTTTTATTCTTAATCTGAGATTAATGTCCAAGCAGAACCATGAGGGTGGATCAAACAGCTGACAAGTCTGCTGCTCTTACTGTCCTGCATTATAATAAATATTAAGCTGTTCATGAAAAATTGCAGCTCCTGCATGAAACGTTTCCTCTGCTGTTTGTTTACTTCTGATCATTTCAGACGGAAACGAACCCAACGAGTTTGGTAAAAAAGAAGCAAAGCTCATCCCGACTTTTCCTGTCCAGCGTCCCAAACAGCTGGGACAGGACTGTGTAGTCCCCGGCATGTTGCCCCCCCGGCCGGGATCACGGTTTGACCGATTACTGATGCCTATTCTGCTGGTGTGTGATTGTTGCCGTGGTGATTTCCTGTAGCCTTATGTTGTGGTCTCGGTCCAGTCTGACCTGGGTTAGGTGGTTCCCATGGTTACAACATCTTTGCTGTGGATGGACCTGTAGAATATTGGTATTTTCTGCAGTTTTTCCTGAAACTAATGTAGTTTCCTTTTACTGACAACCTGAATTATTTATTTATTAGGTTTATTTTAAAGTACATCCAGTTTTATTGGTTTAAAAATGAAAAATAAAAGAAGTACGGTTAAAGTAGTGTACTAATGTATTATTGTAACATTAATCTACTTAAACTTAAAGTAAAATAATCTGCTATAATCATTCTAAATAATAATAATAATAATAGCTACATTATTGTTTCCTCTGAATTGATAATAAATATGAAAATATTAATCTAGTTACTTCTATTGAAGTTTTTATCAGAGCAAAACATGGATACATTGTGAGAAATGAACAAATCCAATAAATTCATTTACTTTTTCAAATTTGCTTTCTAAAATCGGTTATAAATAAACATGTTTAGCAGGAAAGATGTTTTGACATTCATGAAGCTCAGTGTCAAGTGCTCCTCACTCCTGTGAGGTTTTAGATTTGCAGTTTGCTCCAGTTGAAAAGGCTGCTTGTTTCAGATGACTGGACTTCACTCAATGACCGATATTCAGCTTTCTTTATTGGCCAATTACAGGTGAAAAACCTTAAAATGCAGTTTAACAAATATACCAAAACCAAAAATCAAACAAAACATTTCTAAATCATGAAATATTAACCCTGAATAAATAGAAAATACCCATGCCTGAAAGCACCCAAAATATTCTAAATATATTTATAAATATCCAACGATGATTTTATATTTTATCTTGCAACTATCAGCATTTTATCGTTTTTAAGTCATTTTACTACTCTTTAAAAATTGCACATAACATTTAAATATGACATTAAATATATTCATTTTAACTTGTATTCTATTCACGTGACTTTTTTTCTTATTGCATCCATCTTAATATTAATATTTATATGAATCAATCCATTTTCCACCACACCACAATTTAACGCTCGCCGCCTCCTTCTCCTCTCTTTGAACCAAGCCTTTATTCTGCAGTCTTTTCCTGAGTCCACATCTCAACCACACTGTTTCACACACGGTCCTGTGAGTGAATTCCTCCAACTCCCCTGATTATCTCCACCAGTTGTATTCCATCTGCTGACTGCAGACTGGAGGACACACCCAGAGTTGGTGCACCCAGGTAGAGAAGGCGTAGCTTACAGCTAAGCTTAACACTCATTTTAGTGAAACTGTAGAAAGGTTTTTTAATTTAATTTTATTTAAAAAATTTAAATTAATTATAAATAATTTCACTTAGTTAATTTTTTACAAATTACAAACTGCAACACTTAAAGGTTTTATGTTAAAATCAACTCTTGATATGAGACATTAGCGTTGAGGAGCTCGATGCGTCTCAGACCAGAAATATTCCTGAACAGCTTGAATGAGCAGCAGGTTAGAATTAAACAGCTTTGTAGATGTATTTTAAATAAAAAAAATATCAAATACTAAACAGAAAGAAGTCCCGACATAATTTTAGCTACAAAGAAAGAAGCAAAGGTCAGAACAGCCTTTAAAATAATGTTTTATGCTCCTTTTATTCACCAGCTAAGGATGCCGTCTGCTCTTTTACTGCTATACTTTTATGTCTTTCTGAGCTCAGAGGCAGGAAAAGCAGTCAGTCATGACTGACGTCCATTTTAAATGTGTTTAAGCTTGTCTGAGGCAGAAAAAGCCCTCGGCACCTGGAGATCTGGACCTGTAGGAGGATGCCCGGTGGGGCCTTGGTAGCACTGATGATGACAGTTAGCTTTGGTGCAGCAAACAGCTGCAAACTGTAAACCAACCACAGAATTTATGTGAGAGGAACATCTGGATGTAGACAGCTGGTTAGAAATTAGTGCTGATGTGTGGACCACAGTGTGAAACGGCACCGCTGGAGGAGAACTGATGGAGCAACTAGGATCCAGAGTGAATGTTTTCTGGTTTTCTGGTCAGTACGGACATGCCGATGTACCTGCTGGATGCAGAAACTCAACAACCACAACAAGGATTCTTGTTATGGATTTGCATCAGTATGTCTTCGAAATCCACCCCATGTTCCCAACTTCTCCACATTACGCTCCATCTGAACTTCCTTCTGAGTCACGGCTGTATTTCTGCATGAACATGAACATGACCCGCAGCATTGGACGGATTCCAGCCGGCGCTTAGCAGCGACTTCTGGACAGGAGTGACCTTCAGCGCTGAAGTTTCTTCTGAACGTGACCTCTGATGTGCTCTCATACACTGAAGCCTCAGCGTTAATGCAAAGTGTTTGGAGGACACACAGGACGTCCAAGCAGCACACACACCTCTGGGCTCGGCTTCTCGGTAGAATAAACGTTTTCTTTTGTTTTACCAAAACTGGTTTAATGTTCTCTGTAGCTCCTCCGTGGTGTTCCGACAGCCTGGCCCATTACAGGCTGTGTTAACAGTGTAGATATGTGGTGGGGGGGGTGAACACGCTGTGTGCTTGCAGACTGTATCCAGCAAGTTAGTGTTCAGGGGAAAAGATAGTTAGCAGATAATCAGCATTTTATGATCACCACACGCCATATCATTCACCGTTGGCAAGAAGCAGAGAGACATGAAAGAAAAGAGAAGGTCAGGGTGACATTTTGAGATGATTGCTTACAAACCTGTTAGTACTGCAGGTTTATAGCACGCACAGACTCAAATTGGACTGAATTTGCTTATTTGTACTGATTACATCCTTTATAAGCATCCTTTTGCAATGTGAAGTTGTGTGGAGCTGGTCTGGACCCCACCCAGTGGTGCAGCAGTAGTTATGCCTCCATCAGGTGGTGAAGCAGAACTAATCACATGACCA
Organism: Pseudomugil tenellus; assembly: GCA_037177515.1. Taxonomy (NCBI): domain Eukaryota; kingdom Metazoa; phylum Chordata; class Actinopteri; order Atheriniformes; family Pseudomugilidae; genus Pseudomugil; species Pseudomugil tenellus. The sequence goes on along the minus strand of JBAMHX010000018.1, from coordinate 25,041,961 downwards.
CGTACAGCGTTTGCATAAAGTTTTATCTTTGCTTTTGCGCTTCTTTACTTTTGCTGCATAAATGATGGTAGATGCTGACAGAACAAATCTTTAGTCATAACAGCAAAAAGGCGCTTTGTGGAATTTATTTACTATTGAGGAAGAGATGGCATTTCTATTCTTCTATAACATATTTACATGGATTTGACATGGAGGGCTTATGTCCTCGTTATTTGTGTAGACTTGACAAACTGATCGAAGCAGTTGACTAATCAATTAATTATGAAAATAATATATTAAATCTACTAAACATTATACATTAAAAGGGAAAAAGCACATTATATAAAACTCTCACTTTGCATCAAACCAGGGATAAATTCCAGTTCATACATCGTTTCAGATTCAAAGATCTGCTTTTTCTACCACACAGCAGCAAAACCCATTAAAGAAATAACTTTGCTGATGCTATGATTCTGTTTCATACATAAACTATGACGATGCAGCGGAAACTGTTTATTTGTGGAGTGTTTAACATTATGGTCCTTCCTGCAGTAAACAGTAGTCTGTGTGGGGAAACTGAGCTAGCTTTTCTAAATAAGAGACGTGTTTTAAAGTTGTATTTATTTTTGAAAAAAAACAACCATCTGAAGTGAAAGTGAAAATGTGTAAAAATACATTTTGAATTTGACTCAAACTGATCTGAATTTAACTGTTTAGAAGATGATAATTGTTCCAGTTAGCTTTGCTAACTAGCTTAATTTTTGAAAACGAAACCCAGACTGCTAATACATCATTCTCCAGAGTGTGTTAAGCTGCTCTGTTTTACCTTATTTCCTGTTTTAATATATTTCCTCCCAGCACATATGTTTTAGGTCTTATTTCAGCTTTGTGCAGATGTAACTAACACAACACAACACACACCCATCAGGAAATGAGGCAAACTCAACAATCATGATCTTAAGAGCATAAAGACATCCTTAATTCCTGTTTTAGTTGACATGACGTTGCAGCCACACGTCTCATATAATTTTACTTTGATAAACGGGAAAATGGATGAAAAGTGGCGATGCAAAGCTTCAGGACATCCAGGAAACATCTGGCACTGAGAATTTTTTAACCTTTGAGCATTTCGCTCCGTTCCCATGCAGTCTGCGTTGCACTCTCATCTAAATGATCTCTAATCTCATTTAATAATACTTTATGTAGCTTCATTAAATGACAATATGGCATAAACATCTTAATTTACACAAACGTAGCTTGTTTCAGAGCGATGGCTTTTTCATATGGTTTTCACTTTTACAGCATTAAAAGCTAAATTTCCTCCATGAATATTGTGTGATAAAACCGCTACACTTGGCTTTCATTCAGCGTGTTGGCTGGAAGGAAGCAGAGACAGATCAACTTGCACAAGTTAGACTGTTTTATTAAGTGTTCCTAACCAAAGACTCATGGCTAAATTTGTTTTACCCGAGAGGCCGAGACTTTTTTAATGAGAATGAACATCTGTCTCCTCTGTATCCTACCGGGAAGCACATGCCAAGTGTGAATTATAAAAATAGTTTCCTTTTTAATCCCATATGCAGCGACGGCAGCAGCAATAAACTGGATCTTCTGTGTAAAATATGCAGCTCTGATCATATTTTCTACCAGAAGATTCTGTTCAAGGGAAAGCGTCATTTCAACGGTCACGGGTTCGCTCAAAGGTTCCATGTAAAATGTGTTTTAACCCATAAGAACCCAGCGTGACATGCATGATAAATTTACTTTCTCAGACATTTTGCATCATTTTATGGTAAAAACTTTAACACAATCAGATTTTTGTCTTCTGTTCCTTAATGGACACCAGAAAGCAGAAGATTATCCAATAAGAATTATATCACACTGGTTTAAATGGTAAATATCTCTAAAAACCTGATCCTTTGTTTGTATATATTGTCTGTTAAAGGGAGAAATAAAGACCTCATAATAAAAAAAAAAATTAGAAGCAATCAGTGATGAATAAAAGAGCTGAGTCATACCTACCAAGATGACATAGCAGAAATACATGCTTTGCCTGCATGCATGTGTTTTCCATGTGTCCCAGTGAGCTCATTGGGATTTATAAGGACCTGTTGGTATTATATAAAATATAAAACACAAGTTTTCTCACATCAAAGGTACACGGAGCAAAAACAAAACTTTTATAGATGATATCCTTTAAATATTTCTATACATTTTCATTTGTTGTAAACAGAAATAAAAATGATCAACAGAATCAGAGACATTCCTCCTGATTTCCCATGACGACCGCCTCCATGAACGTCTCCCTGCATCCAGTAAAACCAGGAGATGTGCTTTAATGCGTTGCTTCTATTGCCTGGAATGAAAACAAATTGGTAAACAAGCAGCAAGTAAAGCTGGTAATGGAGCACAGGCCCAGTTTGGCCCAGTTTGGCCCAGTTTGGTTCAGTTTGGGTGTGAGAAGCAGGGACAGACAGTCGTCCTGAAAAACCCCAAGCTGCTGGGATGAAGAGGAAATGTCTGAAGATGTAAATATTATAGGGTGTGATGTTTCCCAGGCGAAGGGCAGGAAAGCAGTGATGTGGGGGCTTGGCATGGGAGTCCAGTCCAGTCCACTCAGCAGAACTGCTTCATTAGTGGAGAATTCTGTTATAATCAACCTGGAACTCCCGGCGGACACAATTAACAACACACATACAGAAATGTGCACGAGCACTAAATCCCACTGCACACTGAGGTTATTGCTACCACTAGTGATGATGATGAGGATAGCTTGACTAATTAGATTTGGCTGCTTGCTGGTTGAGGTAGGACAGAGTTCAGCGTAAAGGAGCCAGTGTGATGGGATGCTAGTTTTATCACTCACATCTTTGCTTTTTTTAGTGGAAGAAGTTACTAACCCGGTTCAAGCCCTTCGCAGCTGCTACTTACAGATCTGATATCTACAGCAAGAAAACAGAACAAACACATTTTTAGCTAACAGTGCCTTAGCTTTAGCCCATCTCCTGCCGTTAGCCAGTTAGCTCCCGCTGAAGTTAGCTTAGTTAGCTCTTAGCTGCAGGCAGGTTGGATTTGGATCATTTCAACCACCCACCTCCACCATTACCACCACCCCCTGTGAGTGACACCTATTTGTCTGGTTTTTCTGGGAGCGGTGGCAGGTGGGATGCTGCCAAGATGGCGACGGTTGAAACCGCTCATTAAGCTTTACTTTAGATTTTCAGACACCTACAGGTGACGTAATGGAGGCTCCGTCCATCCAGTCTTTTACCACCTCTTTGGGTTCTACTGCATCCCGAAGCTGCTCTACTGGATTTAAATCTGCTTTAAATGTAATCTAATTGTCAACGACGGTTTTTGCAAACCGCAGATGAGTCGACATGTTTCAGAAAAACAAAAGATATTCTTAATTACAAGAAACACTAAATGTAAGAAAGAACAATAAGTCATCAGAAACTCCGAAAAGAATCAGAGACGCAAACATTTCTACAAGATGTTTTACATCCGACACGGCAGCAGCTTGCACGGCGAGCCCGAAGAGCACATGGTCAGCAGGCTGTGCTGGTGAAACCATGTTGGTACTGAGGGGACCAAAGGGGGACCAGTGTGTTCTCCTGCTGCTGCAGAACATCTGCTTCCAGGTTGGACGTGTTATTGTCCAGAGATGATGGAACCAGTATCCTTTCACCTGCAGCCATTCTGATCCATTTGTTTTCTGTCTCTGTTAAGCAGAGCACTGATTCATTTCCTGTGTTCAGGCTTTCAGACTCTTTGGTCAAAGCCATTTTTTCTCATTCAGCTTCTCCAGAATGAAAAATGTGGATTTTTCTTTCCAGCAATTAAGCAGGAACCTGCACTGTGGTGTTATCGCACAGAAATGAAGCAAATCAATGATCAGCTGTTTGAAATGAGGCCAGTGGTACAACTAATGGGAAAAGCTGATTGAATAAAACAGTTTCATTGACCTGGCAGCTCCTTGTTCAACACTCAGGTCTATGCAAAGCAAAGAGTAAAAAGGAAAAAGCCAATCTATATGTCGCATCAATACAAGAAGCTGGGCTTCAGTCTCACCTTCTCTTCATGCATTGATTTGCTTTCCTTCTTCCCACCGTGGAATAGCCGGCTAAGCTTTTTAAAGGCTCAGGTGTAATTGTTGCATTTAGGACAGAGCGGTATTGATCAGCATTACTGAGGCAAAAGAGCCACTACATATTGGCTATAATGACAGAAAGCAAGCACATGTAATGAGGCCGTTTGCCCACCGTTTGCTACGTCTTAATAGCTGCAGTCATGTCCCTTTCTGTTTCCATCCATCCATTTCTTTGGGTTCCATTCTGATTACTGACATGCAAAGCAGTGTGTGTGTGTGTGTTTGTGTGAGAGAGATGGAACAGCAAAGGAGGAGACGCCTGCTGGCAGATGTTTGAAGCTTCTTGTTACTCGTCAGGAAAGCAAAACAGATTCATCACAAAAAGAGAAGTCAGAAAAAGCTGCAAGAAGAAAGAAGCTGAAAGGTTTGAGATGAAGAAAACCAGTTAACATAAGAAGACAGGAAGTCATTTTCTGGTGTTTCTGGTATTTTCCTCCGGCATACATAAAGCACAGATAAACTCTGTTCTTTAAACCTTTAAGATCCTAAAACAGGTTTTCTTGGACAAACTGTTTTACTGGACCTCTGCTGGTGTGACAGGAGTGTTTATGCAGAGCAGTATGGCTGCACTGGTCTGAGATGAGGCTTTACTGAATCTCCAGAGATGATTGCAGCTTGGCATGCTGTATATATGAAGTTAGACTGAATAAATGTCAGGGTGTCTTGCAGCATCAGGTCCACGGGGTTATTGCAACTATTCATTTTCTCTCTCTCTCTCTATCTCTCTCTCTCTCTCTCTCTCTCTCTCTCTCTCTCTCTCTCTCTGTTTATCTGTGCTCCCAATCTGATGCAGGTCAGCTATTGTTTATCTCCACTTTTAAG
>JBAMHX010000018.1:25009471-25024544 GCA_037177515.1 Pseudomugil tenellus | reverse complement strand
CTCCGTGTTAGCGTGGGTTCTCTCCGTGTTAGCGTGGGTTCTCTCTGTGTTAGCATGGGTTCTCTCCGTGTTAGCGTCCTGTCCAGAGACCTGTCCAGATGTACTTGCCTCTCACCCAATGATAACTGGGAGAGACTCCAACCTTTATTAGCATATGCTGAACAGATAATTGTGTGATGGAGCTTTTACAGCATTTTGCTATTAATGTACAGTATATAGATAGATTGATAGATATTGTATGTGAACTTCTTCTTCTACCTGTTACATTAAGGATGTTTTATTTTCTTGGATCAAAACAGTGGGGTTTTTTTGTTTGAGGTTGTTCCTGCAGAAATGTTGATGTTACAGCTGCAGGTCTTATAAACTATCATTTAGTGCGACAGCATGAAACACTTTGTCACTGAGCATCGGGGGTGTTTTGATGTAAGTCACATAGCTTGGCGCACTAAAGTGGTAATTACTGTTACTGTAGGTGTTTATTGGAACCGTGAAGCCCAAAGTCATGGTGCTAAATTAACACAATGGTACAGGGATGGATGTGGAAAGCATGCACAAAGGCATGATCTCACTTACAGTTCTTTCTACACACAGAAGGATCAAAACGCCTGTATGCTCATTATCAGATTCAGATTTGTTATTATAAAACAATATAAACACCAAGTTATGTTTTCACTCACCTTCAGTAATAAAAGCAGAAACTCATCCAGGTCCATCTGTTCGGTTATGCAGCAAAGTCCCTGTAATGAAGACATATTTTCATGTCTCTTTCTGTCTTTTCTTTTTAACGTGTTTAAGTGTTGGCATGGCAACGGGGACATCTACGACTTTAAATACTAATTTGAGATTATTGACAAGTAGCACGAACTACAAGCAGGAGAATGTTCTAATCTTTTATTTAAACTGTATATAAGTCCAGTTTTAACTGGCCAGGCTGTGATTTATCCTCCATGTTTATAAAGTCATAAAAATTTTGTTGCGCTTCAACCCAGTCCTGGGAAACTGCTTAGAAAAGTCCCATTTCATTAAATATGAGCTGTTTATTTGTTGCTGCAACAGAATACATTTTAAAAGCACATTTTTTAGGGATTTTTATTACTCTGTGATTTCAGTTCAGCTTGACTCGTCATTTTTCAGTTGGATGTAAAAACATTCGGGTCAAACTGTTTACTGAAGTAAATACCTGAAACAGCATCCAGACGGTTTGTCTCACAGAGCTGCTGCAAACACTTCACATGGTTTGCTTACAAGTCACACTAACTGCAGCCTGATGACCTAATAGCTCTTTATTTTTACACCATGTAACTTTTTTTTCATTCGCTTCTTTTTTCTCACTTGCTCATCTTTCTGTCTCCATTAATTGGCCAATGGGGGGGTTGGGGGCAGGAGACGTTTGCTATGTGTTAGCATGGCTGCCTCACTGGCAGCTTGTCTGTCTGCCATTCTGGAGGAATGTCTTCCATGAAGGACATGACAGGCTTGCAGAAGGGACAGTCTGAAACACATGCACACACAAGTGTAATGAGAGGAAAATGCAAAGCTCACGGTCAGCATAGAGGATGTGAAAAATGGGATGTTTATGACGCACATCTATACTCCCCCCATTCTGCCCACATGCTATAAGCTAACGTAGCTTTTCCCTTCCTGTTGCAGCAACATGTTTCCCACACAGTCACTGCTTTTCAGGATGACTGTTTTGTGGTTAATCTTGAGGTTTAATAAATACAGCCTAAACAAATAATCCTGAAGTGGCCTAATTGGAAACACTAAATCAGAAAATGGCTGCAAAGATGTGTGTTTTCCTTCATAACAGTTTGGAAATGTCACCATTTGTCTAAACGGCAAAATCCTCAACAGTTTCCAGAGCAGCTTCTGCAATAAGCTGAACTGAAGTGATAAGTTACCACTGCTGGAAGGAAAAGTAGACTCTTCTGTCTTTGCAGCGTATTACGGATTGAGTGAAGACACAAGGTGTGGTCACCGTCATCCGTCATGTGACTCTGCTGTGTGAGATCTGTACATCCAATCCTAAACTCTTTAGTAGCTTCATGGATACAAAGTAACTGAAAAACAAACATCTTCACTGTTGCAGATGTGAAATGAAGAAGTGTGTTTAATGCTTTATTGCTATGTGTGTAAATAGTATGTGAGACCTTTTGCATCACTTTGTGACCCAAAGCTTATTTATACTGTGACACCGGTCTACTGCCCCCTGGTGGACGCCCTTTGCACTTCATTATGATTGTAAAAACTGGAGAAATTTCAGATTATCTTTTTTTTTTAACACTTTAAGTTTTGTTTTTCAAATGTATATTTTTTTAAAAATAGTTTTTCCCATGATGTCCGGAATCAGTTTGGTCTAGCTGCATGTGCTGTGGTCTCATCATACTTTCTTTTACATGATCAGACCTGCTTTTGGTTTTTTTCACAGTTGTTCCACATCATGATGCATTTCTGTTGCTCTGCTGATCGCAGTGGCTTGCAGCCGGGTTGCTATTGATGAAGTTATGTCACTGGCTACCTTCAGTCACATGACTGTTGAATGAATGTTACATCGTTGGCATTTTAACCCGAGTCAGTGTGATCCTCATGATTCTTTCATAACAGCCAAGACTCGCTTTTGGTTTTTACCTTAATCGCTCCTCAAACCTTCTACATCTTCAGCCTTGAAATGCTCGTACACTTTAGGGATTGACAGAAATATTTGATCTTTTCATATTTTATGAGCAGAAGATGTTTGGAAATTCTGTATTTGGATTTGTTTTCTGGGAGCAGCAGGACCCAGACTGCTCGTCTGGCTTGGTGGGAAACCTGCAGACGTGCTGCTGAGTTTATTCCTTCTCTGTAAATCTGATCCTCCTTCTGCTAAATGGATTGAAACGCTGTCATTATTTTCCTTGCTTCTTCATTTACTGCATTTATTTTAGCATTAAGTTTATTCATTCTTCAGCAGTTAAAATAAATGAATGGAAAAAATTGAGGTAAAATATAATTATCATGGTGAAAAGTTTAATTGTGGCAGAACATGTTGCTTCCATAAAATATTTCTAATTACTTTTAAAAAGAGCCTATAAAATGATTTTATACAAGAACAAAATTATTTTGAAACATGATGTAACTAGAAAAAAAACATTCCATAATTTTGATTAGTTTATGTAAAAAATCTGTTTAGCAACATCTTGGTGACATCTGATCTGCATCTTTTTGCATCAGTTTGTTCTTTTAACACATGAAGCTTCTGCAGATGTTTGCAAATCATTTCAGTATTAATTTTTTATTATTTATGTACATTTTTCATCTTGCAAAAAAATCTAATTTATTTCACATCATTGATATAAAACATTTATATTTGTGGGGAAAACAGAAATTATTTGGGAAACATGGTCTCCATGGATACGGAGCACAAAACGAGGTAAGATGTTTGTGTTTCTGATTGGATCGTGACCAACCAAACTGTCCAATCAGAGCACAGACAGCTCATCCAGCTGCAGCTACATCTGGCCGCCTTGATCAGAGCCTCCTGAACACATCTGTGTTGTTTGAGAAGTTCCGAAAGCGCTGAGTGAGCTGAATGGCTGCAGCCATACAGTCTGCTTCCTCATTTTGCTGCTCTCTGCAGACATGGAGATACAAAAGCAACGAGGTTAAAGCTGCGGGTCGGTGTTATCCAGCACTCAATGCCTTATTGATCCCTGTACCTCCCCCCTCTCTCACCTTCTCCTCACAGCGTAGAGGAGTAAATTGGACCATTTTCTTCTGCTGTGATTCACGCCTACCTTCTGCAGGCAGACTTTTACACTTGCACTGATATTTCCAACAGACTGATATTTTTTTCAAGTCAACTTTAGTCTTTTTGAAACCCAACGCAGCTCTGTGAGTGCATGCAGTGTCTGAGCTGACAGATGACAAGTGTTTAGCTAAACAACCCACAGTGCATTGTGACAACTCTGTCAACATGAAACAACAAGAGGAAATGACAAATGGCACTTGTGTCAGTCATCGCCCAGACTAACAGCACAGTGCAGCCCAGTCCAAGCATGAAATCATGTCGGGGGGGCAAAAAAAAGCCCTGTAACATGGAAGGCAATGAAAAATGCAACAAAAGTTTGTTTCAGACCCTCCACATAAACACAAAAGCCATCATCTAACAGATCTCCATGGTCTCAGCATGCAGAAGCGAAGAAGTGGCTAAAAATGGACGAGTCGTCCCAACATGGTGACACGCTGATATGATGACACAGCAATTCTACAGTTTACATGATTGGTTTTGCTTTAAAGGCTCAGAAACATGCATCTCAAACCAACTGTTTTAGTTTGAAACTGTTTTAGCAAGCAAGGAAGAAAAGGGAGATAAGTCTACAGGCTGACTTTTACTGACTGGAAAGAGCTCAGAAATGAGGCAGGATGCAGGACGGATGTTGTTTTAAATACACAAATATACAGAAGTTCAGTGAAGCCCGAAGACAAAGCTGAATGTTGCAGTATGTGGATGTGGATGTGGTGTGCGTTACATGTGGGCGTGTGCGGTGGGCGGAGCTTCCCAGCAGGTCTGATGTGATTCTGTTGCCCCACAGCTGCTGAGTTAATGACACGTTCTCCGCTGTGTAAGTGCTCAGCTAGACGGGTTAATAGTTAAACCGCTGGTTAATAGAGGATTCTCTCGTTTCTTGTAACCTAAGCTGCATTCATTTTGTTGGTATTGTTTCCATAGCAACGCTCAGGAATATGGAGACACTAATTAAACACACAGTACATGTATTGCTGTCATACCAAGATGCCTCCCGTGGTGGTGGAAGTTCACCTCTTTGACTCCCTGAGAACAGGTGGATCGGGAGAACACACTCACACAGACACACACGGCACACAAACACACACACACGGCACACACTCACACTGACACACACACACTGACACACACACTAACACGCATCTTCGAGACCTCTGTCCTCATAAGTTAAGGAGGAATAGTTGTTATGTGGTTCTTACACTCGGCCCATGAATTCTGAGTTTTTGTTACATAATGAATTTAGAGAAAAGTTGCTTAAACTTCATCTGCTTTTCTGAACATCTGGATCTCCAGCAGTGCAACATCTGTCTGTGTGGCATGATGTAGAACTGATGTTCTTTTTACTGGTTACCATGAAAAGCAGAAGCTGTAAGAGTGATGGGTGTGTAGAGGCAGTGCTGGGATGCTGGATGTGTATTAATATGATCAGTAAAACTCTTCTTTTCCTCCATGAAGCAGATGAAACTGTGACCCGAGCTGAGATGTGGTGACTCCATCCTGTGTTTTGATCAGACATTCTGCTCTAATGAAGACATTTGCTTGATTTGTCCCCCGCTTTACTTTTATCCTGTAAATCTGGAATGGAGTGGTGGCCTGTCTGGGTGTACCTGGCTCTCCCTGCTAATCCCTGATAGGCTCCAGCCCCCCAACAACCCTCAATTAGATTAGACGGCGAAGAAAATGAATGACTTGTAGATCCTAGTCAGCACCAGTTCCATAATGCTTACTCAGTGATCTGACTTCATCCTGTACCTCCTCTTTCTTCCTCATTATCATCTCTGTCCATCTCCAGATTGTAAAATCTCTTTATTTTGATGCATCATTAAGCAACAACCTCATACAGTAATCAGCAGACCAGTGGAAATCCCAGCATCCCAGAAAAGCACATTCTTAATCACAGAAGTATGAAATCTGGGGTCATCACGTCTCGCCAAGCTACTTAGCGGAAAAAGAAGAAACATGGCTGAGATGTGGCTAATGAGAGCACTAAGCAGAATCATTTCTCATTTGCAGACAGGAAGGAAACAGCCGGCAGTACTGGTTTTAATCATCTCAGATGTCTCCAAACATCTCAGAGCCGTGACTGGACCTCCTGCTTTGCAGCGTTTTCATTCATCTGTAGATCCTCCCAAACAAGCAGAATGTGCTTCATGTCAACCACGGCCTTGTCTTCTGTTTCCACTCCTCCCGAGCATACATCTGTAGCGCTCCGTCCAGTTCAGGGTTCCAGTTAGCAGGCGAGAGGCACCTGGACAGGTCCCCAGTTCATCACAGGTCTTTCAAGCATAATTAGATGAATGATTACATTTTAACCATAAAAACATCCATTAATGTGCAGATTGGGCCAGAAATGTACCTGATCCACCATGAGAAGCTTCCCAGCAGCACCGGTTCCACCATGCTGCACTGATCCCAGCAGGACAGATTATTGCGCGCCCTCCGGTCGCCTTGCAGGCGTGTTGTTGGCGTTTTCCTGAATGTGTGTTGGGAGGCAGCAGCAAGCAGCATGCTCTGGTCAGGTGCCCTCAGACGGAAGAGCAGCTCCTTGACTTTCTCTGCCACCATTTTGGATGAAGGATCATCTGTTTGTTGCATTGTGGAGTGAAAAACAAGCCTAATGAGAGAAAAACATCTTTAACTGTCTGTTTTTATTTGTGCATTGTGGGTTTGACTTTAACCAAAAAAATTCCTTGTGTTTGTGCAGCATCTCCAACCGTCCCTCCTCTCCACTCGGAGCATTTCAAACCCTGCCATGAGAAGGACCTGGCCTATTGCCTGAATGGTGGCGAATGCTTCGTCATCGAGACACTGAGTGGCCCTCACAAGCACTGCAAGTAAGCCGTCATTTCTGCTAATTCGCTCTTACTGGTTGCTTTCTGCTTGCTCTACGTCTGCTTTGTTCCCGGAAAGCATTTGCATACGGTTGTGTTTCTTTTGTGAGACACTGATGAGCATAAACTTTGTTTAATTTGTGGGTCTGTGTGAAAAAAACAGCAACAGAAAAATTCCTCCAGTTGAATCTTCAACTTCTTTTCTGCTGATTGCTTTTCAACTGTCTGCAGATATTTTTAGCTAATTGCGTTTCTGCTTTTTGCAATCATCTTCATTCACAGTGAGCTAATCACACATCGAGTGATTTCAGTATTAAGCTAGAATTGTGTTGAAAGCACTGAGATGATGGGTCACATCCCAGCTGAAACCGGCCGTGCACTGACAAGCTGCAGGCCGTATCTGAGGCAGCAGAATGCTGGAATGAAGGCTTTCGTGGACGGACTTGCAGCTCGTGTTGTTTATCTTGTTGAACTGAAGAAGTAGAAAGAACCTGCAGAGAGTCTGTTGGAGTAGGAGGCCATGCTGGTGAGGTGGTGCGCATGTCAGCTACACCCGACTAGCAGCAGGTTTTAGTGACTTTAAATAAAAATGTTTTGTTGGTAGCAAATATGAAATCAATCTCGTACGAATAGAAGGATGACCGCTTTCCAGCAACATAGTTTATTTATAACATTGCTATGCTATGCTATGCTATGCTATGCTATGCTATACTGTGCTACGGTCATACCAGATGCTTTTCTCCAGAGTGACGTACATCCGAGAATGTAAACAACACAACAACTCAAACACAAACAGACGTCAGAATTAAGAGTCACAATGCTGTTAGAAGTAATAATATTTTTAAATTCTTTCTGAAGGAAAATATGATCATGATATTAAAAATGGTATTAAATGAAATGCACAGTTTGATTTAATACGTTTTTTACTTCCTGGAAATGTGATGATGACATGTTAAACTCCACTGTGGAGACCAACTGCACCAGACTGAACATTCGCTCGGATCTTCTGGAGCAGAAAATGGCTTCAGGGCTGCAGCTGGTCCTGGTCTAGTTGTGGTCTGAGCTCCTGTTACCCTGATGCCCCATCCTGTTGGAACCAGGTTTTCAGCATCGCTGAAAAATTCACGCAGCTGTGTGAGTGTATATATATGTGTGTGTTTCTATTGTACTCTGTGTGTGTGTGCCTTAGTTGTCCCAGATCTGAGAGCAGAGCTCATGGGCACTTTGCCCGTTGAAATGTGGCGCCTTTTACTAATTAAGTCCCAGAACAACTGCTTCAAAACTCTAACCTCAGGATTTCCATCCAACCTGTTCTTCAAAGCGACGACGCTGCTTCCCCTCAGCTACGCATCCACATCTGCACTCGTGATGGTGTGTGTGTGTGTGTGTCACACTCATTAAACTGGAACAGAATTTGACGAGAGCTGCTGCGATAAACATGCTTTAAAGTAATAAACAGAATATAACATTTAGAATATTTCATGTAGCTTCTGTGGTCAGAAAGTATAAAAACAAACTTAGTGGTCTCCATTTTAATCTGCTGCTCACTGATTATCTCAGCTCAGACTTTATCTTTAAAATGCACGTTGTGCAGCTGTGAGAACTTAAGGATAATTCAGTCATAAATCATGGCTGACGCGTTTGCTACAGTCGAGGACAGCGAGTAACTAAATGACAAATTTGTGTTGTTACATCGAGTTTATTATACAGAAAAAGATCCGCTGAGTCTGATGAAAACAGATAAGATGCACAGAGTCTCTTATTTCCTTATGTCTTTACTTAAGAAAATCAGAAAATATATGTGTGCGTGTGTGTGGTGGAATGTCACCAGGCTCCAACTGAAATCCAAAAAGAAGAAACACGATCAAGACTTAAAAAGTCTTATTGAAAACTGATCAGAAGTTTTAGAACCAAACTGGTTTGTCTTTCTCGGTGTTTTCGTTCCTGCATTCAGACCATCATGATTGTTGGCTTCTCGCGATGCGACTTTGCTGTGAAGGCTGGAGGTTTGGGATGTTAAAGTCAAACGGTAGACCCAGGAAAGGCTGGGGAGGGGGGGGGGGGATTAAACGGGTGATTTGATCAGTGATAATGAGACAAGAAGGAAGGAACACCTTCCGCAACGTAAACTTGCTATGTGGACTTTACAGGAGCAAACCCGGGACGGTGCAGAGGAGTCTGACTCTCTGATGCCTCCACATTAAACCTGGATGGTCCTGTTGGCTTCCAGTGTTATTGCCATGACAACACTGGAGATGTTTTCTACATGGCATCATGGCTGCTGGGTCTCAGAGCAGTCCCACTCTGTCCTGCAGGGTTTGCAGTAAATTCCCTGAAAAGATGCAACATTGTGCAGCTGACAAGATGTTTGACACTGATTCATCTTCATCAACGGAAGAAAAGCAGGTTTCACCCCGGGCTCAGGATCAATGCGTAATCACATTCAGTTGGTGTTTGAAACAAATTGAGACAAATCAGGCTGCAGAGCTGTGATCAATCCCAACGTTAACCTGCGATGGATTCAGCCTCTTTATGGCATTATGTGACAATGAATTAATCATTTTTATTTGTGAGATGAAACTTGATCCTTTTTGTAAAGATTTTTTCCAAAGTGTCACAATTCAACGATTTTCCGGAGCCGCTGTAAAACAAGTGCAGATTGTCCCCCAGAGTGCCGTGCAGCGCTGTGGGTGTGCCGCGGGGGTGTTTGGCACTTTGTGGGATGGCTGCAGAGTCAGGGAGGAGATGTGTGAGTCACACACACACACGTGTCCTTGTGTTGTGTGTCACACCCGTCCTTGCTGCTTCGGGCAACACAGACATTCAGTCATTAGTGCTCAGCTAAGCAGGAAATTAGCTGGTGTGCAAAAAGCAAAGATATTAAAGAAAATTCAAGGAGTGTAATAAGTTTAGCACAATTTTCTCACACTAAACAAAAAGATTTTTCTGAGAGAAACCTGCGTCGTCCTGATGGATGTAATCTCACAATGAACGAGACGACAGGAGATGTAGCTGCGTGTCGGCATGTTGCGTATCAGCATGTTAGCATGTCGGCATGTTGCGTGTCAGCATGTTGGCATGTCTGCATGTTACGTGTCAGCATGTCACATGTTGGCATGTCAGCATGTCTGCATATTACGTGTCAGCATGTCACATGTCGGCATGTTGGCATGTCGGCATGTCTGCATGTTACCTGTCAGCATGTCACATGTCGGCATGTTGGCATGTTGGCATGTCGGCATGTTGCGTGTCAGCATGTCACATGTTGGCATGTTGCGTGTCAGCATGTCACATGTCGGCATGTTACGTGTCAGCATGTCACATGTCGGCATGTCGCGTGTCAGCATGTCACATGTCAGCATGTTGCATGTCACATGTCGGCATGTTGCGTGTCAGCATGTTACATGTCGGCATGTTGCGTGTCAGCGTGTCACATGTCGGCATGTTGCGTGTCAGCATGTCGGCATGTTGCGTGTCAGCATGTCACATGTCGGCATGTTGCGTGTCAGCATGTCACGTGTCAGCATGTCACGTGTCGGCATGGACATGTTCGGGAGAAAAACATCGCAGCCCCTCCAACCAGCATTCATCACCATTTTACACCGAGAACAAAGTCAGTAAACTGAAAAAAGCTCAGTTCTAGAACGATTTTCCACCATTTCCACATCTGGACGTTCTTCAGCATCGTTTCACTACTTAGTTTGATTTTATTATATTTTTATCTAAATAATCAGCTGCATTTGGATTTAACGTAGTAACAGAAGACTGCACGGTGGTACCTGCACTAGGACTCACTGCAGAGAAGCATGTAATTAATTTGCATATGTGTAAAACAACTTCCCAGCATGCACTTTAGTCTCAAACGTCTCATTCTTATGTTTAGCAAAGCTGCAGAAAGCTTTCATTAGAATAATGAAGACAAACTTCTGCCTTGTGACAACGTCGCAACACAAGCTGGTGACCCCGTCTCGAGCCTTGGGGTCCTGGTGCTCCCATCCCACAGGTTGTTGTTTCCAGATACATCTCATCTACTTTCTTCCTTCTGCGGGTTAAATGTCAGCTCTGCTGCGCAGCATTGTGCACGTTGGTGTTACTGCTGTGTTTTAAATCAGGCTACATCAGCAAGCAGCCTGGAAACAAAGCAAACTATGCAGAAAGAGTTGCTATCTGTCTTTAGCGTAGAGCTAACAACTGCAACATCTTCACTACTTAATCTCTTTTTTTTATTTTCCTGCTTTTTCATTTCATTTATTTGATCTTTTATTTCTTTTGTCACAGCCAGACAGAAAAGTTGTCTTTGTTTAGCCAGACCTGTTCTTGCTTGTTGCTTTATGTAGGATGCATTGCTACATGGGGTTGAGGCGGCAGGTGTAGTGCCTGTTAGCAAGAAATCCTCAGATGCTAACAGTACAGAAGCAATCTTCTCATATCTTCATGGCTATTTTATGTTCTTCCATGTGAAGAACATGATCAGGTCAGACATATTTTGCCATAACGAGCCAGAAAGAAATGGTGGATAAAGAGTAAAGTGAGGAAAAGGCTAAAGTGAGGAAAGGTTTGAGGTGCTTTGTCTAAATATTGTGTCACTTGCAGCGTCGTGCCAGTACGCAGTCTTCAGACATTATTAACTGGATCCAAAAGATGGCGCTGAACTGGGAGAGCAGCAAGGCTGACAAAGCAAAGCTGCACATCAATCACTTGCCAAGAATTTTCTGGCAGAAGGTGATGAAGCTGTGCTGCAGACAAACCACTTCTTCGTGGAGTGTAATCCTGCCCCCTTCGTCCCCATCCTTCTCATCCTCCTGCTGGTCTGTCTGGACCTTGTCTTTCCTGGATGACCTGAAGCTTTTCCAAACGCTTTCTACTATAGAACGACGCCACCAGATTGACTCGCAGGCCTCACTGGTGCTGCACGCTGGCATAACGCTAGCTTAGACGTGCACTCATTGACAAGCTAATCAACAGCAAGCAGACTGCTTTAGACTGAAAGTAAATAAGGAGATTTAAAGCATGTGAAACGTGATAACATAAAAGCTTTTCTAGTATTTGGAAGACTCAGAAGGTTTCCTGTCTGTCTTAAATGTAGTGATGCTGCTTTGTGGCACAGAGGAACCTTGAAAACATCAACAAGCCGACAGAAAGCCGTATCAGGCTGTGTTTTAATACGTTTTCAGCGCTGCATCACCATTATGTAGCGGCTCCTCAGGAAAACATGAAACATGCGTGCGACCCGTTTAACGCTCAGTTCTTTTCTACTTTAGGCGAGTTTTGAAATTCAGGAATACTGTCTGAAAGCTCAGCGGCTCCAGAGCGCACGCCGGTCTCATGAAACTTTCATGCTGTCTGGGCGAAGTAGTTCTTCCCTGAGTTAGAAAATGTCGCTCTGTGGTGTGCTGGAGTCCATTCAGGGCATTTCTGAGAACATACGGAACCACTCAGACAGAAACCCACATGCTGGTGTAATCCCAAGAGAGCGCAGCTCTGGCAGGAGTCGGAGAGCAAACGTTGGGGTCACTTTGCTATGTGCAGTATTGTTTCTGACAGCAGGGACTTACCTTGACAAGTGAAAGCCTCTCAGATGAGGATGTCCTAAATCCTCACCATGTACGCAAACGCGCACATTTCTGTTTGTGTATGTGTGTAGAACACAGCTATGCCGAGGTCTGTTATCATTACAAGCACAAATCTGTACTGCTGACTACATTTGTAAAAGCATTTTGTTGCTGATCAACAAGAAAATAAGTCTTTTTTTTCTCAAATTCATCCCCATTTTTCCTCCATAGCATCTGTTTTCTCTCCTTCTCTGCAAACCCATCTGTGTGATAATAATGGCACACCGGTGGGAATTCGATTGGTGTTTGTCTGACTGTAATAAACACGGCTGATGTCATGGCATGCTTTACAGGTGGGAGAAAATTAAACAGATAAGAGGCTGACGCCACTTTTAGCAGCGAATCCTCCAGAAGACGAAGAGGAGCAGTTGTTGTGGCTGGAACAAGTACAAGCAATGACAAAGCTGTTGTTTCCCTCTTGCTGTCTCTTTTTTTACACATGGTGACTGGGAGGTGATGAGGATATGAGCAGTGGTGGCCAAACACCAGTACGTCACTGCGGGCTGAATCCATTAGCACACAATGAAGGCCTGATGATCTCTTGGCAGCTTTAATCATGTAGTTCTGTAAAAGCAGCACAATGCAATTCAGCTAGAACAAAACACTCTTCCTATCAGAACTGTTCTGACCCAACTCATCCACCGCCAGCCTGCTGCTCGATGCTTTCACAGCAAACTGAACAGTTTCAGGTTCTACGGACCCACCAGAACCATCCACACAGAAACAAAGCGACTCTCCAGTCACGCTGCTCGTTCATGTGCTGATGGATTCATGTGGCGCATCGTACGACTGGAACCAGCATCGTCACGGTGGAGGCAGGACCTTCCTCCTGCTGCTAGACGCGCCATGAAGCATGGAGGGAAGCGAGGATGAAGAGGGCCGCGCGACGACCGGAAATACAGAGATGTTGTAGATTTCTATTCCAAAGACTGAGATGATGCAGGATGCAGCTTTCTACAAGGAAAACTAGCGATGAAGATGATGGTGGACAGAGACGTGTGCAGTGATGAAGACGAGGCTGGACAGACACGTGTCCACCGATGAAGACGATGGTGGACAGCTGCACTGTGTTAAAGATGCAGAACCAGAAGAACATATTTTATTTCTGTGCTCATTTGATCTGAAATGATTTTCTTTCCAAAGCTGGATTCAACAAGTTTGCACAATTTTCACAAATATTGTGAAAAAGATTTTTACAAAATTTTGTGGTTTGACTGATGCAGATTTTTACATTTACACACAACAAAAGGAAAAAAATACTCCATGAGATTCGTGCTGTGAGTCCAGTACTAACCATCACACCTACATGCACTTTGACATATGTCTATGTGTGTACATACACACACACACACACACACACCTACATTTGTTACTAATGTAGCGTATTCCAGTAATGGGTATCACCGGTTGGCACACGCCGGACAAATGTCCTCATTCCATCACAGGACTGAATTATCATTATTATAAATGAAAATATTAAAAATAAAATTAATTTATGAAGCGCTGATTTAACGTGCCGTCTCACAACTTATTGATACAAGTTCATTACCAGGAAGCTGGATTTGTAGTCAAATGCAGAATAAAAAAAATATATATTTTAACATTGAATGATCTTATTTTAACAGATGCAGTTCTATATTTTCTCAAACATCCAGTTTGAAAGACAGAAAGATTCAGTATGTTTTGCTGAAACTTTGGCAGATCCGCTGCTTAAACTGACAAAGTGGAAAAAAAGACTCTGAACTGAGTTATAATAAGTATGAACTATAATTATTTTCTGCTGTTTGCTCAGCAATTAAACAAAAAAATCTTACAGATAAAACCAGAATTTACTTTCCTGCTGAGCTTAACATGAGTGGCAGCTGGGATTCATTACATAAATCAATGATATAAATCACTGGCCATGAAATATGGGGCTGCATTAATATTCCAACACCCACGCAGGTGATATAACACGTTTTCATCGTGTGCACATGAGCATCTAAGTGTGTATAAATGATGTTGGTGAGAAGAGAAGGTCTTAACCTGGAGACAAACGGAGAAGGTGAGAGAAATACGCCGAGTTGCAGGAAGTGTTGCGGTTCTGATGACGCATTCAGGACGTGTTCACACCACAGTATCATCATTCAGCTTTGATGGAGAGGTGAGAAGATCTGGAAAGGAGTGAAGCACAAGACGTATTAATTTGGTGGTGTTCCTAATTAAGGCATCTCTTTCAATCCAGCAGGTTTGATGTGTTAATAAGATGCAAATGTATGCAAATGAGCCATGTTTTTGCCTCCAAACCTCTCAGTTTGTGTTGGCCTCTCCTGCAGGATGGAGAGCTCTGACCACGTTCCAGAAGAAACTCTGCATCGAAGTAACGGGCAGATTTAAGATTAACCGGCTTTTAACGAGCTTTCCTTCTCCAGCAGGATGAAATATGGATTTCCATGAAGAAACGCTGAGAAAAGGAAAAATAAACAAATAAAAGGGGACAGAGATTGAAAGTGACAGAGAGGGAGAGTGGAGATAGAAGGAATGACTGAAGACGAGCTGTGTGTGCAATATTAAGCCGATCTGGAGTCCCAGTGCTCCCGGGGAGTCGCACCAGCCTGCTGATGT
This sequence comes from Pseudomugil tenellus, assembly GCA_037177515.1. NCBI lineage: Eukaryota > Metazoa > Chordata > Actinopteri > Atheriniformes > Pseudomugilidae > Pseudomugil > Pseudomugil tenellus. Next base: position 25,009,713 of record JBAMHX010000018.1, on the reverse strand, counting down.
GCATTTTCACCGTAGTGCACGTGTCTCTGCATCCTGAGCCCAGACATGTCAGTGTCGCTCTAACAAGAAGCCGCCGTTCAGAATGCAACTAACATGCAAGCAGACATGTTAGCAAGGCGCTAAGGTGCTAACGGTGCACAAACCACTTTTTCTGTTCTTCCAGGGTTAAAGGAGCTATACCTGATTTTGCATTTTTTGCACCATGAGACAGGAGTTCGAACTATAGGCCCCGCCCCTAACTG
>JBAMHX010000018.1:24959735-24970542 GCA_037177515.1 Pseudomugil tenellus | reverse complement strand
TTTCCGCTCACTTTGAGGCCTCTACATGTCAACCAACGTTTAAGTTCAACAACACTGTGTTTATTTATTGAACTGTAGGCTACTGAATGAAGCTCCTGGGACGTCTTCTTCTTCCAAAATTACACGTACAGTCTGTGTCGCCATTGTAACAAATATCTTTGTTTGTCCGAACTCGTGCTGTTTCCGGAACTTATGAATATTGATGAGTAAATGTGACGTCATTCGAGATCAGCGCTATTTAGAGGTGATTAACCCTTTAAACCCTGGGATGAAAACACTTGTGTCTTTAATCTCCAGCTTCTATCTGTATCTAGAGCAAAATGTGATGAAAATAAATGACGGCAGTGGGGAGAGTCTCCAGCAGGGCAAACTGGAAGGCTAACATAGCTGTGTGAGCTAAATCACTCGAAAACGCTACATTGATCTATTCATACATCAGTTAACAGATCGATGGATCATAATCAAACTTGTATATGAGAAAGGTGCTTTCACACCGTATCTTGGTCTCTTTTGTGTGTTTGCAGTTTATTTCAGTGAGATGAAGGTGACTCTGTACCTGTAAAGTAGCTGGAAAGCTGTTTTCTCTCCACAGAAAGTAGGATTTGTTATTGATCATCTGACAACTAACAGGCAGAAGCTGTATGTTTCCTTCTGAATGAATTATTTTCATAATGATTGATTATAAATTGAACAAAAAATAATCTTGGATGGACCAATGAATAATCTCTAGGTTTATATCAGTAGCTGATGCAGTCCTGAGTTTAATATGTATCTTCCTTCCCAGATTTTTGTGCAGATTCATGCTCTGGGCCTCAGGCCATCGCAAGTTTCTTACCAAACTACCGGTACTTGGCACTGGGCTGCCTTGCATTTATCAGAGCTTGTTCTCGGGAGTTTGTCAGTACTGCATGTTGTATCCACTTCTGTTTGATTGTCATGGGCTGGATTGTTGTAAAGCTCAGGAAGACATCTGACGTGCATGTTTCTGTGCTTCTTATGGCCCTCCTGTGCTTTCCTTTGCTCCAGTGTGCACAGGAGAGCCTCTGGTGCGCACCGGAGAGGTGAGCAACAGACTGCGATGCAGCTGGAATGGGAATCAGAAGCTCTGAGTCCTGGTGTCCCTGTGTTGCTGTAAACTTTGGTAAAAAATAAGAAGAACCAGTTTGAAAACACAAACAAACAGAGTTTCCTGTGGCTGGCAGGGAGGCTGGTGATCAGCTGAACAATCAACTAAACTTGTGTTTCTCCACATTAAAGTGTCTGAAATCTGACTGGAAGGTGGATGTCCTTTTCTTAGAAGGAGCACTGAAATAAAGAAAGTTGCTATAGTTTCCACCGTTGCTAAGGCAACATTAACATAGATTAAAGAGTTTAAAAATAAAATTATAGTTTTTATTTTGATCTAAACATACTCAAAGAGCCTGAAAAGCTTAAATAAATTGTAGAAAGTAAAGATATTTCCTGCTTTTGGGACAATAAATGTATCAGAAAGGAGATTGTAAGTGGTGGCAGTTGTAGGTGGACACTGTCTGGCGTTGTGTACCACCAGTAATCTGCCACCATGAACACAACTTATATCTTTTTTATATATATTTATGTGATCAGTGATGGGAACAAATGATGACAAGCTAGCGAGCGAGTAGGAGGCCCCCAAGGGACCCACATGTGCCCGTAAACTCCTGAAACAATCCAGGGATAACATTCACACCTGTGCTGCAGACTTTGTGGGAATTTAATGTAAATCTGGATGGTTGTGCCTTATGAGTGCACGTGTGTTGCTAAGAGACGCTGAGCATCCATCAGACTGTTGGCGTGTTGAGAATGAGAACGTCCTGGATGTGTCTCCGCTTCTGCAATTTGGACAAACTTACACTCAGCATGATGACCTTCATGTGTGACCTTGGAATTTAGATTGTGTGTCTGCATGTGTGTGTGTGTGTGTGTGTGCGTGTGCTGGGATAAGATCTGCTCATTTATTATTCAATTAAAGAGCGCTGAGGTCATGGCAGGTCATTAGACACGGAGGTTATTTCAGACAAACACATATTGTGACGAATGGGCAGACTGAGGAAGACACAGGAAGAGAGTCAGAAAGATGGTGACAAATGTATTGATTTGCTGATTGATTTCTTGTTTTCTTATTCTGCCTGTCCTCATTTTGAACTCACCATTCCTAATTACAGTATAATATTGTGTCTGCTGCAAAAGCATCCTGATTGGAGTTGTTGATGGCTTTTCTCGTCAAGCTGCAGGCTCTGTGCAGCTCTGTGGGGGGACAATTTCACAAGCAGAGCATAAGTGATATATGGTCTGTGAGCAAATTGGGAAGAACCCTCGAAGACAGAAATAACCTCAGCTCAGCAATAACAACAGCTCAAGCACACAATATTTCTTATTGCTCATCTAAGACATAATAAAATCAGGAGAAATTCCAGCGCTGTCGCCTTTGGACTGCAGCAACAATACAAATTATAATTGACTTATGTGTTATTGATTTCTATGCTGAGAGCCATTAAATGTTGAGTATAGAGATAATGAAACAGTATGCACACAGACAGCCATCTACCGTCTGTTTACCTGCCTGGATTCGCTTATAGACAGGAAGAGGGCAAAGGCTCGTTTTAGTTTCCATGGAGATAATTATGGTACTTTATACCTGATACAGAAACACAAGTCTACCATTTCTCACCAGATAATTAAAGGGTTTAAACTCTTAAAGTTAAAAGAATTGCCCCAAACAGCTCTATATAATATATAGCTCTATAATAAGGCGCAATGGTTTCATGTCTTTAATGTCACAACATCCTTTAGGAGAGTGGTAACTAATCTCACATTAAACAATATGTTGCATCATCTGACTTTTCTATCTTAATTATAAATATATAAGACAACTTTGAATCTATCCCACATTTTCAAATTTGAACTAGCTTTATTTTCAGTCTATTGTGGTTTTATTTTATTGAGTTGGATAGAATTTATGTAAAGAAACATCAATGCACTGACAACAAACTTTGAGAGTGAACCTGCCTTGCACAGGTTTACTTCCACACAGCCTCTGGCTAGCAAATGATGTGGCTAACAGACTAACATGGCTCGCAGATCTAATGGCTAGCAGACTAAAATGGCTAGCAGATGCTGTGGCTAGGAGATGTCAGGGCTAACAGATGCTATGGCTAGCAGACTAACATGGCTAGCAGATACTGTGGCTAGCAGATATCAGGGCTAGAAGATGTTATGGCTAGGAGATATCAAGGCTAGCTAATGTTTTAGTTAGCAGATATCAGGGCAAGCAGATGCTGTGGCTAGTAGATGTCAGGGCTAACAGGTCCACTTTTTTTGTGGACTTTCCAGTATAAGCTCTCGCAAGGTTGTCCTGTTCTATCATCATGCAGAGACTGGAGAAGTAAACTGGGAGAGGGTTCACAGATTCACACACTTACTTACACACACACACACAATGATAGGCACACACCCCACATGATTCACCATGTTAGTTATCAGATAAATACTCACATGACAGAAGAAATCCTGGATTTTAACCAAGTAATAAAATAAACATCTCGAGGAGTTCCTGAAATAAAATATGCAGAAAATCTGCCAACTAATTATCAGGTTCATCAGGCAACACATTGTGTTTGTGGATCCTTCAAAGCTCTGCAGCAGCTGGTTTTAAGTTTTGCACTACAAGCCGGTGACATTGATGTGTGTCTCACAGACAGATCAATCATAAACAGCAGCAGCGTCTTCAGAAGAGAAGCTGCACGTTTTTATGGATTCGGGCTAAGAGCCAAGAAAACAAAAGACGAAGAAGAGAAAGATGTTGTCTTTGGGAGACGTACGTAGATGGGTCCTTATCTGCGTCTGTCATGCTGCGCTAACCGTCAGCAACGGTCTGCTGTGAACATTTCTAATGAAGCTTTTGATTGGAGTCAGCATGCTTCTTGGCTCTTCAGAGTCTCTGCAGAGTCTCTGGGATGCAAATCAGCTTTTGAAGGATATTTCAGGAGTTTGCTTTAGATGATGCATGAGAGCTTATAAGCAAACCTCCTTTAGACCTTCAGATTCTGATCAAATGTATTCAAAACAAGCTCTAAATGATCTTCCTGTGTTATCGAATTGCCGTTGCCTCAGACTGAACTCTCTCTACACCATGACTTTGCCCCAATGCTTTAAAACAAATGGTGACAACAAGGTGCTCTTTCCACCCTTTTAAAGTGACTCTAGCATCTTTGAGCTCAGAAACACCTCTGCATTAACTCAGTGTTGATTAGCAGCGCGGTTACCAGCAGATTCACTCAGAAATGAAGTCAAGCATCTAGTAATTTAAACGAGGAAATCCTCTCGAAGTCCACGTTGACATCAGCAGAAGCAATGAGTCAGCACATTTACCAATGTGGAGCTGGCCGTGCTAAAGGAGATGCCACTTAGTGCCTGTTACATGGAAAAGTTATACTAAAGAATATTGGTCTTGTCCCCCCTCCCTACACACACATGTAGCACACTCTAATCCATCAAGCTGCCAGGAATCAAGGATGCTCCATCTCTTCTAGACTTGGAGGACTAATGTGCTTCGGTTGGCTTGTATGTGTTTCGTAACAGCACTTGGCCTTTTCAGATTCAACCTGTCTGGCTGCTGTGTGACAGAGAAGCTAATTTGCTGTGCCAGAATACTTTACTCGCCCCCCGTGCAACCCTGGCATCCTTCCACCAACCAGCCTATTATGCTACACTGTTTCTCCAAGCGTGCCACAATAACACATTTACAAGCGATGAGTGCGGGGCGTTTTGCCCTAAATTAGCCGTGACTAGCGTTTCAAAGGATCATAAATAGCTGTGAAAGTTTCATAAACACTCATGAGCTGCATAACAAAGGATGGATCCTGTTGTTGTCATGGCAGCTTGTAACAGCGGAGCCGTGTGCATCTTAGTTTACATGGAAATGCTGGAATCAGGGCTGTGTGAAGGTCTTCATCCACAAACAGTTTAAGAACAGAAATATTTGCACAGTTTGTGCACTTCAAACTAGCTTGAAAGTGTTTATGGATGAGCTCATTTATTTTTACAAAGAAGTCTGAAACTTCTGACACACGTTCTCTTTCAGTAGCTGCAGGACTTAAAGGACTTTCCAAAGCCCATGTTTGGATGCTGGGGTCATTCCCTGCTCTGCCCGACCCGCTTTCCTGTCAAGCTACTCCCAAATAAATGCCAGAAGAGCCGTAAAAAAGAAAAATCTCATCCCATGCTGCAAAGCTCCAGGCTTCGGGGAGGACTCACCCTCCACCAGACCTGTCTGCTGAGTTTCAGGCCACTTCTTTTGTTATTCAGTCTGCTGTTTCCCTGCTGATTAGACTTCAGCTGACAGTAAGCAGAACAACATGAGGTCCAGATGGATCTCACAAGTTCTGTATCGGGTCATGTGTTCCATTCCTCCATCTGCATTTTCATTTTTCTTCCACTTGTTCAGTTTTCACTCTCTGGACTCTCTGGAGATGTTCTTAGTTAATAGCTCTTTTTTTAGAAAGTCATGCATAATAAAGTACAAAACCTAAGCTTTTCTGCTGCTGTGTGTAGACAGAACACTGGTTCATCATTGTATTAGGTCCATTTTGTACCTGAAGGATTCATAAATCTGAGTTAAAGTAAAAAAAAACACATTTGCCTAACAATGGCAGAGTGAAAATAAATGAAAAAGCAATCAAAGTAAAACTTTCTGCAGTTATCAGAAAGTCGGGAGATGTGTGCTCATACCACGTAAACAGATGAGAAGAAAGTGGAACGACCCTTTTCCTCACTATGTTCGGCTCCACAGCTATGGATGTGTGATGGTGCATGTTTGCTTCTGAGAAATATTAGCTGTAATGACAGATGTGTCATTCCCCTTAGCACAATACCTTCACTGTTTGAAGCTGTTGCTGAAATAAGTTAGTGTCACAATAAACAAACACTGGCAGCAAGTGTCCCCCAGCAGCTCCACAACTATTGTCAATGAACAGCGAAACTGGAGAGTATTTAGGAACCTCCATGAGGCCCAGTTGTCATTTTGCATCACAATATGTCAGACGCGTGGCGTTTGGAGAGTAGTTCTAACTGCTGGAGGGATAATGAGCCAGCTAAGGTGCGCGAACGTTATGCTGAGCGCTGACGTAGATGTGAAAAGTGCACCATTATGGGAATCCATGGAGGCAAAATGAACTTTCTTTCACAAGCATCACTTCAACACCAGCATCTGTCCAAAGTCTTTTTTAGGCATTAGAACTTGTATGTTCGTCACTTCCTGGAGAACCGTAGAAAATATTGATGAGTCATTCTGCACTCTCAATGAGAAGCTTTTTAAACTTCACATTCAGCTGATGCAGAGTGGTGGATGGTGCCCATATATGCCACAAGACCCGACCCATCACCGCAGATTGGCCTGTTTGGGTGGGGTGGGGGGGTCATTTTTCCTTTCTATTCACTGAAAAAACAGTGTGTCAGCAAATCCCATTTAGCTGAACTTTAACGGTGCAGAAAGTAGATATCCATCATTTCTGGAGAGATTCAAAGGTCTGTGTGTCATGTTATAGCACGACATCGCACACCGCCTGGCCGGGTCAGCATTAACTCGCCGCCTCCTCCTCGGAGCGAGCAAGGGAAGAGTAGGTTTCCGAAGCAAAGTAACCATCAGCAGAATGTTCACCTGGAGGTGACCTGACCTTAACTCTAAAACAACCATGTTGGTTGGTGAAGAAAACAACAGAACCAGATCAGTAATTCTAAAGTGCAGCACACTGTGAAGCTAACGGGGCTGCTAGCTTCTCCTCTAACAACATTAACCTCCTATATGATGAGGTGAGTGGGGGTAGGAGGTGTGGCGTTGCCCCTTTAAGGTACATATTTTAAAGCCATGCAACATGTTGTTCAAATTCCTGTTTTCCACACAACTTTATTACATGTTGTTGTGAATTTTTCTTGCTTGAACGTAGCTTAGCATCTCCTGTGTTGGTGGTTTGTGAACGTAGCTTAGCATCTCCTGTGTTGGCGGTTTGTAAACATTCTACATCTCCTGTGTTGGTGGTTTTTGAACGTAGCTCTACATATTGTAGCGTTTTTTTGCCTTTTTGAGGGCGTTTCAGGACGAGTCTTTGTGTATATAAATAAATTTATGAAGTAGAGTTGAATCTTAATTACTTGGAAGCATTGGGGAGAATTCCGAGACATCGGAGCATTTTTCCACTCTTTAAATTACGCTGTTGACATTCTGCATATGAAGATAAGATGGCGTTATTGTCTCTGATGTACATTGAAACTGCATCAGTTCAGCTAAACTGCTCTGTGTGCTTTTTGGTGTCTTTAGATGACATCAGGTGTGAGCTCTTTCTGATTCCTCCTAACTCATTCATCCAGCATTTGGCCAGTCACCTTATCTTCTGGAGCTATGTGCTGTTAGGCAATTTTTAAATAACCAAAATCTTTCACGTGGCAGATGATGAGAAAATGAGCTCCAACAAATTTCCTCCAGCATTTGGTCCCTGCAGAAGATGAAAAATATCTTCCTGTGAAGACGCTCGTGTTAAAGCAGCTTCGGAAAGTAACTGCATTCATATGTTGCATTAGCTTTGAGTGCGTTACGCAGATTTAAAAAAGAAATGCAATCAGAAAGCCAAATATGATGCAAAAAGAATATTCTGGAAAATGTCTGTAACGGCCAAACGCTAAGCTATTAAAGTTTTCTAAATGACTCGTCTGGCTGCGCGGAGTATCGCAGACTCATGGGGAAGCTGTCAACTGCTACAGATTGTTAATGTCTATTTTCCTTTTTTATACCACCTGCACCACTGCGGAGAGATGTGGCTGCAGAAAGAGGGCGTGGCTGCTGTTTACATGTTTATCTGTCTGAACTCGTGCTGTCTTTCATCAAGTCTTTTTGTTGAGGGCAGTAAAGATGGAGCTTTAGCAGAAGGTCAGCTATGTTTGGCTTTACGCTGCACTGAGACACTGGCTTATGGATTCCTCTCACAGACACACTCGGAGGCCTCTGTGGGCAGAGGCTCACATCTGGCAGGTGTTTGTTTATGAGAGCAGTTAACATTGGATCAGGAGGGCTTTACAGCAAAACACACAGATTCAGACCAACACGACACACATTCATACAAAACACTGTCTCGTATTCAAACTTCTTTGTTTTTTTTTTTTTACACATTCAGCCTGTCAGAACAAGATGCTGTGTTCATTCTGTTTATTTACTTTTTGTTTAAATTAAGATGATATAAAATCAAAAGATGCTCACTTTGCAGACATCACACTGATGAAGATGAGCGTCCTTTTGCAGACATGCTATCATGATGTTTTGGTCCAATGCGATTCAGCGGTTTAACACAAACACAATGAAGTCACCGTGCAGGCGTCTCGTCTTCATCATGGGAAGAATTCGCTACATTCTGCACACTTACTAAGTTGCTTGTCGGGAATTAAAACACTTGTTTAAAGCATTTCCTGTGAAAACATCCCACTTCTGTGGATCTATCCAGCACAATTTGATCCTGATAAAGTCAATCGAGGAATCTTTCCGTAAGATTAAAACCCTTCTGCAAAGATGACATCAGGTTTACTGGGAATTCTGGGAAAAGCAATCTGACCATAAGCATTTCCAGACCACCCATGTAGACACACTTGGAGCTGCTCATCCTTGATGTTAAAGTGGGTTGATGGGGGGTGGGGTGTGTGGGGGGGGGTCTCCTTCGCCTCTCACTGTTCTGACAGGCTCATTATAGTAGAGCTGGAGTGGAGACCTTGGTGTGACAGAAGCAAAGTCATCCACTCGCTGCACTGCACGGCCAGCACAGACTGGAAACCACTTCAGGCTTCCGCAACACGTTTGTGAATGAAATGCACCAAAAAGCTCATTATGTGTCCTCCAACAGTTTTCCTGCTGGAATCCCCAGTGTGGCTGCCTTTCTGCCTTCTTCCTGTGCTTTGACCCTGAAAATGGAATAAAAAATGAAACAGAAGATGGACGATACCTGACGGGGTCGATGTTTGGCAAACATGTCGGGTGGATGTCTCCTGTCGCGCAGTCCATCATACTCTGTACGCTGCTGATAAGAGACATTATATCTGAATATCCATCTTTTTATGGAATGAAATCCAGAACGGAGACTCAGGAAAGGAAAATCTGCTTTTTTAGTCTGCAAATCCCCCCATGTGGCTTTTGTTCATGTGGCCTGTTTGTAAACCGAAGAAAACAGTTTCAGCTTCATGTTTCCTGCTGTTCCCTGACCTGCAACCGGCACCGACAGGGTTAGAAATGTTTTCATCAATGTTCCATCCATGTTTTTTTACAATAAGTGTTTAAAATTCTGCTTTTAAATTAAAATTTTTATATTTGTATTTCTCATTGTGACTGAAGGAAAGAAAAAATGCCCACTAATAAGATTTATTTTGCTGGATGGCATAAAATGGTTTCATCATGTCTGGACATCCACCCAAATGTAAAAGCATCTCGGACCATTAATCAGCATTTCTACTCGCTGAAAGGTAGTGTGTCATAGAAGGAGGTCGCGCTACTTCCTGTAGCCGTCCTGCTCTGAATCTACGGTACTTTAGTCGTAGCGAGAAAAGAGATCTGTGAGTATCTTGTAGACGAGTCTTTATGTGCACACCAGAGGGGAAAATGAACTGCAGCACACCATAATGTTGCATCCAAAGGCATCTGCTCATTTCAACACGAGTGGAAGTCGTCCATCAGCCAGTGTGAGATGACATCAATGCAGTGAAAGGGAGACAGATCCAGGAAATGTGCAGCTCATTGTTCACATGGTGATTGACTGGCAGGGTGGTGGAGATCATGGAAGCTGACTATCACTGGAGGGATTAGTAATAAATCCTTTTCATGACTCTCAACCACATAACATTCCTTTAAATCTCCCCCAGCAGCTTTCCCCCCGCTCCTTCATGGCTTACTCTGTCTTCACAATCATTCTGCATGTCTGTTTCCACTTTCTCTCTGAGGCGGTGGTGTGCTGGACAAACACATTTCACTGTAATTGCCGATGTGATGATGCAATCCAATCGTTTCACCTGCCTAATTAATACTACAGCTGCTCTTCCCTGCTGCCCCCCCCAATTTGTCCACACAGCTACAGGAGATGGTGGAGCTCTCTCCATCAGATATATGCTCTACCAACGCATTTTCTCTGAGTTCCTTCCTCCTTTCGAACTGTAAAACTTGTAATGATGCGTTAAAATGCTTCATCTCTATGACAAAAACACGTCTTCCGATTAATCATGTTTTACAGTGAAACTAAAACTATTTGATGGAAAAAATTGAGTGGAAATATATATTAAAGTTGAATATGATTTCTATTCCCTGCATATAAAAACCATCCCTACACCAGGATCAGATTTAATCAAAGCGTTTATACCAGATTCAGATCTGTGCTTCGCCATGTGTGTTTGCTGGAACTGCTGGAATTTGTGTTTACTGGCTCATTGTCATTAGGATATTATTGTATTTAATACACAATTTCCAGTTTTAATTAAGCAGAATGAGCTTTTTAAATGTCTTCTTTGACCTGATGGCAACAAGAGTGTATTCCCAAATTAAACCCAAAAGCGTTCCGACTTTACAGATGTGGTGCTGTTAACAGCTGGATTTGGGATGTTTTCATGTTTAGTGCTGAAGAGGTTGCACACAGAATACGTTTGCATTTCTCCTCTCTGCATATTTGTGACAGGGCCAGCTGTCACTATACTTATTTACCGTCGCCCCACACACACACATAAACATACCTACCTGTTCTGGAGGAGGTTGGTCAATGTTTCTATTTGT
>JBAMHX010000018.1:24934896-24952986 GCA_037177515.1 Pseudomugil tenellus | reverse complement strand
TTCTTTTATCTTCATTATTAAATTTATATTCTTCTCAATCTAAAGAAACCAGTGTCCTCGTCCTTGACAGGAAAAACCGTCTCCTACACAGGTGTGATCCATATGTGATCCAGGTGTGATCCATATGTGATCCAGGTGTGATCCATATGTGATCTATATATGATTCAGGTGTGATCCATATGTGATCTATATGTGATCCAGGTATGATCTATATATGATTCAGGTGTGATCCAGGTGTGATCCAGGTGTGATTCAGGTGTGATCCAGGTGTCATTCGGATGTGATTCAGGTGTGATCCAGGTGTCATTCGGGTGTGATTCAGGTGTGATCCAGGTGTCATTCAGGTGTGATTCAGGTGTGATCCAGGTGTCATTCGGGTGTGATTCAGGTGTGATCCAGGTGACATTCGGGTGTGATTCAGGTGTGATTCATCTAAAAGCTGCAGATGTCCAGGACCAGACTTGGGCTCCACTGAGTTGTGCAGAGGGAGGATATTAACGGTACCCTGGGAAACTGGAAACTAGGCGATGGCGAGGGGTTTATACCCCCCAATCCTGGAAAACATGTACACTTATAGAAAAGTATAACATCACGTGACACGTCTGCAGATCATGACCTTTCATTTGCTCTTGATCTGAGGTCAACGGGATGAATAGTTTGAGAGATATAAACAGTATTTAGGTGTGAGCGCCCCCTGGTGGCCAACCTGAACATGTTAAATGGTTCAAACTGGAACCAGTTTATCCTCTCTAAGCATATCCACAACGTGAAAACTACATGGAATATTCTTCATGTTATCACGTCAATATGAAGGATCTGTGGCGTCTGTGGTGGCGGTCGGGGCGAAACGATAACACCCCCAACATTTCCTCCTCAGAACCAACAACACAAAAAGAATCCACCTGCTTCCCATCAGGCTGTGGTACCTGATGGATGCATCTCATCATGTCAGTGCTGCTGAAAGAAAATCTGTTTCGTTTTAATCTACATGAAAACACATTTTACTGCTTCTTAACTTAGAAGAAATGCAGTTCCTGTAAATCTCTAAAAGCTTTTATTTAGCAGAATTTGCCTTCAGTCTGGGAAATTCTGCATTCTTCCAGCACAAACCCACACACATGAATATGCATGTTGGCTTTGTGGAATAAGTGAATACATACACGCACACACACATATGTGAATGCATAAACATGCAGCACACATACCATGCACACAGTTTCACACCCGCCTGCTTCTCATAAACTGTCGGGCTGAGACATGGTGGCCCAGATGCATTTCAATCACTCTGTCTGGAAAATGAGCCAAAAGACGTCTCCTGATACCCTGCAAGGCCAGATTTTCATTTCAATTTCTTTCTTTTTGTATTGCTAAGAAAGGAGAGAATAAATGGAAACACATCGGGGTGAGCGATACATAATGTCATTAAAGTAGAAAAGTAATCATCTCCGGCTTCCTCTGAAGTGTGGACTGTCAATTGTATTTGGCCATGTGCCGCTCTGATTAAACAAACCAAGCAGAAAGTTGCCATTAAAGCCCAGCAGACATATTGAATTGCATTAGATACATCAAACGATATTATTTCTAAATCTTCCTAAAGGATATCTGCTCCTCTTGTTTCATGTGGCCAGACTATCTCGCTGTTCCTTGTTTCTCTGACTGGTTGGCCCCGGCTGCATGCGTGGCATCCTAACACACACACACACACATACACACACACCTGCACCTGGAGGTAAAGCTGCAGGACACCAGCGTCTCCTTTCTGCTGTTTGCTGCTTAGTTCTCTGGAAGTTGGGGAGAAGGAAATTTCCGGCAGTGTGAGGACGGCTGGAGCACCCCGTCACAGTTTGGACGTTTTATTCTGTTTTTATTAGAACACTGAGTCTCTCCCCGCTGCAGAGTTGTTCTATTAAACTGCTCTAAACGCCCCCCCCCCTGCCAAGGAGAGCACTTACGTCAACCAGAGTGCTTCCTCTGAAGATTGACTCGGCCAGTTGTGTTATTGTTTTTACCTGCAGGCCGAATCAGTTGACACACAGATTGTGGCCAGTTTGCACCACCTCCCCCCCCACCCCCCCTGTGAGAGAAGCATTACACTCAGATTTACAGGAGAACATTTCCGAAACCTATCTTCATTTGCTGCGGCTCTGCTGCCTAACAGGACGTTTCCGCATGTCTGACGTCTGATATGACAGCAAAGAGTTTTCACTCAGCTCTTCAGGTTTTTCATGGATTTATTTCAGGCTGTCCAGAATCACACGTAACATACATCACATATAAATACACACAGCGTGCATAATGCCGAAACCATAAAACTGATTTTTTTCTTTCAAACATAATAACTGAAATCTATTTTATATAATATTTGTGATAACAGTTGATGACAAAGTAAAACAGTTAAGTTATCAAATGTAAATAAGTTTTAAACAAATCTTTGAAAGATTAAAACACATCGATGAAAAAACTATGAGATTCTATGAAAAGTCCTTCTTGTGAGCATCGGTGCCCAGAACAGCTGGATTTATGGCCAAAATGGTGGAACTGTCAACATAACTGCGAGTCAATCTGACCAATGGGAGAAGCCGTGGCATCAGCACATCTGGATAACAACCTGGTAACCAGGCCGGTCAGATCCTTCAGGATCAGATGACTAAAACTGTGAAAATCTTTGCTTCATGTTGAAGGTTGCCATGGTAACATGTTGGGTATTTGCTGGGATTTATAACCAGGCCGTGTGTATCATTAAGGTCCATATCATGAAAGAATCATTTTAGCGTCAAGCTGAGACAAATATGTGGAAACTTCTGCGCTTCTCTCTCTTCCTGTGCACATTGTGCCACATATGCATGTGTCTCGGTTCACACATGCACGTGTTTCTACACCTCCCTCTGCAGAAACATACACTGCTTATTCATTCGCGAGCAGCACATTTAACCTGCGCTAACACTTGCTTTCTATTTGTATTTTCTTTTTAATTAACGACTGCGGTGCTAATTAGCAGGGATGCAACTCTTCCACACCCCCAACCCTCTCTCTTATTACCACACTCAGTCCTGCAGCGCTGATGTCTTTTGATCTCAAGCAGGAACACAATGTAGGAATCATGACTTGAGCAGCTGTAGACGCGGGGAAAATAGGTTTGCTTCACTTTGGCGGCGCTTCTGGACATATTTCTGTTGTTTCTTGTGTAATGCTGCCGCTTGATCTCTGTGACTTTCACTGTTTCCTGTAATGAGGCAGAAACAGACACTTTAAGTCTCTGTTTTTAATTACCTCGCTGCTTTTCACCTGCCAGAGGTTGGTTTATATCACACGTGTAGCCCTTGAAACGTCCATCAGAGCTGTAAGAGACCTGCCGCTTTTATAGACTTTAATCTGCAGCCAAAACAGCAAACATGCTGTTTCTATGAATCTAAAACAGTCATTTTAGTTCGAGTCCTGCTTCGTTGATGCTTCGAAGGTAAAATCTGACAGATTTTAATATTACTTTACTTTACTCACGCTCACGCCAACACGTTGCTCCAGTCACAACACCACACAACAAGCTTCTTCCGGAGTTGGTTCTACTGACATGCTGACAAATGGTGAGTTTTTCAGAAGCCTCCTCAGCAGCACGGTGGGTGTCATTAGCATCTCTCTGCAAGGTGACATGATTAATGCGAGTCCAAGAAGCTTTAAAAGAACAGTCAGTTTACTTTAGCAAGTGTGAAAAATCTATGTGTTGTCTTGCAGAGATAATGCTGGCTGCTGTGTGATGTCAGACATCATTTCACCCGCAGCGTGGCCAGCTCGTTGCTAACCTGTTAGAAATACTAAAACCACCATCTGAGCACGACTCAGGTGAAGCATTTCTCTCTTTCGCATCTGGGTTTGCCTGATACTTTTACAAAATCCCTGTAAGATGGAGACGATTCGTACAGTTGGACACATAACGGCGAGGAAGGAAACATTAAAGTTTATTGCTCCTTATATGCTCAATCCTGACACCCTCACTGGTCAGAACGTAGCTGGATGATTGTAAACGAAGTTCAAAGGAGTTTTTTTCTTTCTGCTGCAGCTCAGGATCAGATCCAAGTCAAGACTCGATGCAACCTGTTGGTTTTCCTGAACGAGTCGTTTAGTTTGAACTGCCTGAAATGAATGTGTTTGGTGCTAGTGTTGTGTGTGTGTGTGTGTAGCTGCTGCAAACTGTTTATTAGAGTAAAACTTTGAGATTTGATGAGCTGGAAAATTCTTTTCTTGCATATTTGTTTTGTTTAGACTCAGGTGCTCTCATCAGCTGACCCCCCCCCCCCCCCAGGTAAAGATCATCCTTGTGCATACGACCACTGATTTAACTGCAAATCGTTATCATGCTCTTATTATTCTGCACTCTGTAAAACATTTATTTATGGTGTGACATGTTTTGGTGATTTCATGTGCAGTTCCTGTGTTTCATCAGGCGAAGATGCTCTTCGTCTTCAGCGGGCAGGATTATTAGAAAATGCTGGAAGCTCATCAGACCACATATCGATTGTTTCCACATATGTCTATGGAATAAATCCATGAACTTAAGCTGGACGGAGTTGGATGGAGTTTGTTAGGAGCAGAAATTAAAGCTAATTAAGTGACTTTGTGATAAATTTGAGTCACAGTTGAATCCAATTTAAAAAGGTTTCTCAAGCTGCCACTCTGACTGAAGTCTGAGCTATTTCCATATATGAGACCTTCGTTTCCTCCAGAGGAATAGAGAGAAACAGAGCAGCAAGGAAGGTAGAAATGGCCAGAGGCAAAGATTGATATCCAAACAAACCGAGGCGTCCAATCAGGCTTTGCTCTGCACACGGACTCACACAGAATTTCAAGCTGTCTCCGACTCCGGTGCAACACACTTCCATGTGCTGATAAGGAGATATTTATTGAGCTGACATTAATTAAAAACACATCCTTGCAACACTTTGCCTTTTTCCTGGAACATCCTTTGAAGGGCAGAGTGAGAACATTTCAGAATTCATTAGCTGCTTGATGATCATCGCTGATCACTAATGTGCCACTCAGATGTGCCGTTTCCACTCAGAAGCCTTGTAATGTGTCTGGCCAACCTCAGAGGGCCAACTGAGGGCTTTGCTGCTACGTTTAAGGTCAGCCAGGAGTTTGTGGAAAACTAAATCACGTTTCCCAGACTGGGGGGTGGGGGGTGGGGGCAGAGAGAGAGGCAACACAGGCTATTTAATGGATTTCCACCCCTGAAAACTGCCTTCCTCTTCATTTATTCATGTGCACTTGACTTACTAAACTTCTGTGGAGCTTCTTTCTGATGCTTTTTGGCGAGGAGGGAGGGGTGGGGGGGGGGGGGCATATGTGCAGCAAAGCTCTTCATCTCAATACATTGTTTCTCTCTGCTTGTCCACCAGGTGTCGAGAGGGCTACCAGGGAATCCGCTGTGACCAGTTTCTGCCCAAGACCGACTCCATATTGTCAGACCCAAGTAAGAGAACAGCTTTCTTCTCTGTTTCAGTGATTCAGACGTATGTTTGATCATCTAAAGCAGCTTTTATTGTGAAATCATACAGGAAGCGTGTAATCTTCATGGTCTTTCATGTGCAAGCATAAAGCCATCACATATTTTCCTCTGAATTGGCAGGAAATGTGAATTATGCATCAATGATTTAATGAAAGATGCAGGAATGCAAACATGGGAAATGAGGCAAAGAGTTCCACCCATAAACATCTGGATCCTCTGGGACTAAATGGAATCATGGAATTCCTTTACGGAACAATTATTCCGGCTTTTTCAGGACTTGCCGATGTTTCTGCCTTTTGTTCCATTTTCTGTCCGGATGATCCCACCGCATCTATCTGGACTCTGGGGAGGATCCAGACCGGTTCCCACTGTGTTTCCATCCTGTTCTGGTGTCATGTGACTCCCAGTCATTTCCTTCCAGTCCATGCCCAGAAAACAGCGTTCTGTCAGATTTTCACGCTGACCATTTCTGAAGCTTTAGCCAACAACTGAAGTACCTGATGCGTCTCTCGGGTTCTGTTTCAGATCTGCTGGATTTGTTAAATTTCAGTCTCTGTTCATTAAAGACAACAGAAGACATCCCTGTGGCGACGAGCCGCGACGTATCAAAGAGAAGCCGCTTCGTTTAAAGGTTCCACGTTGTTTTCATACTGTTTGGTCTCAAAATCAGTCTCGGTGCTCAATTTATTCCTTTTCACCATCGTTCTGGTGAAATCTGCAGAAAACTGTTTCTCAACTTTAAAGTCCTCATGAGTTGTGTCTGTCCACACCGATTCCACACCGATTCCACACCGGTTCCACATCGATTCAACACCAATTCCATACCGAATGCGCACCGGTTCCACACAGATTCTACACCGGTTCCACATCGATTCAACACCAATTCCTCACAGATTCTGCATATTCAACACCAGTACCAAACCGGATCCACACCGGTTCTACACCAGTTCCACATCATTCCAGATTGATTTCTTGACCTTTCAATTTTTGACAGTGTGGTTCAATGGCAGCATCTCTGACCGGGAAGAGTGGATGTTTCCCTCCATGAGTCTCTCACTCACACATGTGAACACACAATCACTAAAACGTGGAGCAAACATCCGATCTTAAGGACTCACCTTGTTTCTGTAAAATGACTATTTTCTTTCTGTCCAGCTGTTATCTTTATTTTAAATGCAGTAAATAAAGTAGAAAGAAAGGATCTGTTTACACCAAACTTTTGGTGATTAGAGATATAACTTCAAAGCGAAAGCGCTGCATGGTTTCCTCCTTCCAGCTTAGAGCCTTTTATCTTGGTTGGATTTATAGGTCAAAGCTGAGTAGCTTAAGAAAGAAAAGGCACATTCCTCTGAAAATGCTCCAGTAAAAGAACTAGTAAGAAAAAGTATCAAATGTTTGCAAAGAAACATTAAAACACCTTGAAAACCCTGCAGGAGCTTCTCACCTGAACCGCTCCACAAGATTACAGGAAAGAAAACTAACCGAGAACAAGGGACGTGTTGTTTAAATTTAGTAAACGCTAAAACAATGAAGTCCTTCGATCTGCCACGCAAGACCGGCGGTTTGACAGCTTTTACACAAGCACTTAGTCAGATATAAATAGAAATGTGCTCTGTTTGTGTGAAATAGAAAAACCTTTCCAGTTCAAATAACATATAAGCCGTGCATCTAATATTCATTCAGCGAGTTCAGCTATTACTCTTCAGAACAGCAAAGCATTCACGGATTGATTTCCCTTCCAACCACTCACACAGAAATTTTACTCCACATCTAACCATCCAGTCTGACGTCTTCACATGTGCGTTACACAGCTGTAGCTCGATGTCTGATGCCAGAGAATCGCAGCTTTCTCATCTCACCTTCAAGATGACTGTAGTCACACTAATTAGATTCACCTTGCAGACGAGATGAGTGTCAGCGTCTGATTAGAAAGCAGCAGGGATGCAGACAAAAGAGCTGCATGATGCACATCATGAACAGTATTCAGCTGAAATCTCACGAGTCTCCTTTTAAATCACTACAAATGATGGTTTTATCACTTAAAATCATCTCGTGTTATACTCTGCGTTGTCTTTAAAAGGCAATTTCCTCTCCTATTACCTCCTTTATATTTATCTAAATGCTTTCCGGAATACCCTCTCCGGCTCAGACCGGGTCCACGTCTCCCATAGCTTTATCTCCCAAACACATGGTTACCTCAATGTCACAGAGCCAAGGGAACAGCACAAATTACCTGAACCTCTGTCCTTACTACTCTGTCTATGCAATATTAATTTCCCTGCCCCTCCTGGCTCATATGAAAAAGAGAAAATATGCCATTTTTTTCTCTGGGCCTCTAATGCTGTGCAGTTCAATAGCTTATCTGTGACCTTCCTGCTAACAATGCTGTAATATCACCATTTAGCGTTAAAGGACACGCCACTGCTTGCTATAGTCCAGTGTCAAAACCCTCTTCAGGGTGGTAACATTAAAATTTCATCTTCCTATTTAATACTTCATTGCGAAGGAGAATGTACCATAAATGAGACATGACAAACATCATCGCATGCTTTTTGTTAATATCCTTTACTTTCCAGATCATTAATTAAGTCTCTGTAATGAGGTTTTTAATTCCGAGCTAGTAATAGGGTAATTGTGCTTGTTAGAACAACAGTTGTGCTCGTTCGAGTGACTCGCATCTCTTTGTTTGCACACAGCCTGCTGACCCCGCTTGCCTGGGAAGCTAGCTTCCTCATCGTTCCGCTAACCAGTCAAACATCAGCAGAATGCAGATTGTTTTGCTTCCTGCATGTATCACATCCCATGTTCTGCACATTTTAGTCAGAATATTGTGATTTAAATAGTTTTTTTAAAAAAGAGCTGACACATTTATTTAAAGAGAACAAAAAGATGGTAAATAACGTTCACATATATAGCGCTTTAGTTTAAATTCTGGGTAAACAAAGCGCTTTACAGATCCTGCAATCCACCCATTCACACACACATTCACACACTGATGGCGGCAGAGCTGCCATGCACACCGGCGCTAGCCTGGCCACCAGGAGCAACTGGTTCAGTGTCTTGCTCAAGGACACTTCGACATGCAGACTTCAGATGGAGCGGGATCCGAACCCATGACCCACCGATCAGAAGTCGACCACACTAGTGATGCATAATGTGTATGAATATGATCTGATTTGTACAGCTCTGAGGAGAATTAAAAGAGAAAGTCATTTCCCTGCCAAGTGTGAAAATTGCTAACATGCTAACTGAGATGCTGGGCTTTCTTTGAGCGTTGCACCATCCAACCTGGGAAGGATCTGGCAGCGACTTGCACTGTGGTGAAGATCAGCTGACATTGGAGCAAGAGGCAGGGTACGCCATGGACAGGTCGCCCCGCGATTCAGACTCAGCTAAAGCCAGCAGAGAAGATGCTACGAAGTGATAACGTTGTTTCCCTCAAAAAGTAAACACAGAAGACTAAAACCTAACGTGAATAACCGAGAGATAAGAAAATAGCAAGAAACCGGTGGTCATAAGCCGATAAGATGATCATCCAGAGACATCACCGTAAAACACAGAGCTCTCCATGTCGACCACAGATCCCTCCTGTACCCAGCCGGGTGTCTCCCTCGGACATGCGGGGTCCACATTCGCCGCTCACCAGGTGAAAAAGTTTTGGTCAATTTTGTTGTTCGACCAGCTGATCAGATCCAACATGATTTTATCAGGAAGACGTGCAGAGAGACGCTCTTACTAGAGAAATACACACAGACAGACAGTGTAAAGGATCACAGGGACGGAAGGGAAGAAAAAAGCGTCTGCGTCACTTAGAAGCCGGAAGAAAAGAATTTTTCTACATATGATGATCACACATTATTAAAGGATGGATGTAATAATTGTCTCTTGATTCTGTATTGGCTGGATGGTTAAGAAGAGGTTTTATTGAGTACTAACAAAATGTAACAAATGAACGTGAACTAGTTTCTTTTTTTTAGACATATGAACTTAGCTCATTTTTTTAAAAAAAGAACTATAAACATGAACTACTAGTTCATTTTTATCTTTGTGAACTGAACTTTGAGCTAGTTCCCTTTAACTGGTACAACACTGCATATGGGTTAGATGAACGTGCAAACAATGTTAAGCATTGACTACAGACGAGTTTACAACTTTGAATCAAAGTTTTGAATAAAATATACAGAGAAAGAAATGTAGTGATTGTTAATGAGTCTGAGACTAAACTATGTGGTTCAGCTTCTCACTATCCCAGCATCCTGAGATGTAAAGGAAGCAACAGCAGCATCATGTCAGCGCTGTGTTGTAGAGCGAGAAAGAAGTGCAACATGGTGTCTGCCTGTTCGTTAGAAGGGAGGGGATGGAATAAACCTACGCTCAGGGCTTCATTTCTCTCATCTTACAGATTACAGGAGGAAAAAGAAGCACTTCATGTGTTTTACAACAAGTCCAACGATGGGAACAACTGTTGTCCCTGATCTATCTGCCAGGCTTAAAGGAGCCAGCGTTAACATGGAGAGGGGAAAAAGGTTCTAACAAGCTTAGAATGGCAACTTAACCAGAAAGTCAAATTGGTTTCTCGGTCACCAGTTATTAGCATACTAATCTGCAGGACGCTTTCAGGTGAATTTCCATATAAATTGTGTGCAAGTCACCAGGTCATAACTGCTCACCGAGGGTTCTGCAGAGTAAAGCAGTAAAGTAAAGTAAAGTAAAGAGCACCTTTCTGTTTGTTCTTCCATCTTTCATTTGTTTTTGGTCTGATTTATTCATTCGGTATTAGCTTCTTTAATTCCTTCCTCAGCTGGTTTGCAACAGGAAGAGCCGAGCAGCGTGTTTCTACATCATGTTTAGCGGCTTCTTTACGGAACATATTTCTCTGATCACAATGTTTTATCGCTTCTGCCAGTAACACCATCTTTTTCTTTCTTTCTTCCTCATTTTATTCGACTGCATCTTGCTACAAACAGTTGGTAAGTGCAAACTTGGGAAAAAAGAGGCATCTTGTTCCCTTCCTCTTTTTTCCTCATCCCTCTAATAATCCTGTCACAGCATCCCTTTGACTCCTTTGCTTGCAGATAATCAAACCCCAATTTCCCCGGGTTACCTTTGTGTCTGCTGATATGCCCGTGTCCCCTCTCAGCCCTCCCTTCAGGCAGCCCTCTCGCCCCCATCTGTCTACCGCTAACATCTCCGTGCCATCCTTCTGTCAACACACATCTTGTCTGAGCGTCAACCCTCATCTGCCAGCCCACAGCTCTCTGTCCAGCTTGTCTCCTAACACAAAGCGACCTCTAACTGGACTGAGTCTGAATGGTGGAAGGAAACCTCTTCACAGGCAGGTTGCTCTGGCATGCTGCAATCCCAGAAGGACGGAGGGATACATGAGGACAGAGCTGGATGAAGCGGGTTGTTGTGCTGTCTGCAGTCCCAGGGGGCAGAAGCATGGCTCCACAAACAGAATGAAAGAGAAACAAAACTTCAACAATATTAAAAAAGAGACGAGGAAAGGATGGAAAAAATGCAGCTTTGCAAAAAAACATTGAAGATACAATTCTACGATGGTGAAGCAGATATGGCAGCTGGAGGTTTACATCTGCTAGACTTAAAGATGCAAAATCTTTCGTTTCAATGAGAGACAAGCAGCAAAGTCTCAGATCTGCACAATTATGAGACAAAGTGTTGAGCCAGTTGCATGCAGCAGTAAATGTGTATAAATGTGTCCCAGAATAATATAAATATGCACATTTTTCTGCTAAAACAGGCACATTCATTTTCTAAAACAGAAACTTTCCTCTTTACGTTTCATGAAACACTTTAAAAACTAAACCTCCGTCCATCATCTGAGTCTGATGAAGGGTCTAAAACTAAAGCTAAACTATTTATTACCAGGATGGTTTCAGAGCTGGGAAGGATGAGAACAGTTGCGGAATCAACACAAGAACTTTGTTCTGTATCTGCATCGCTCCAACTTTTCACTTTCTTCAGACTATTGTCTCTACTTTGCCTTTGCTTTTAGATCTCAGCTTTTTTACTTGGTTTTAGTTGCCAGAACTTATGTGGAAAACCAGAATACATGATGATTTCAGGTTTCTGATGCGCAGAATACAGAAAGATCATAGTCATCCCTTTAGCCAAGTTAGTTCACAGACATCTCGTAGACGACGAACACTTTGGACACGATAAAAAAAAAAACAGAGTTTAAAGGTTTGGTTTTGCTTTTTTCCGGGTGAGTGAAGGATTCTCACATTTACAGTCAGCTGCATGTAGCGATCCTGTAGCGTTCCATAATTTAAGCAGAGTTTTATTATACTAATACAGGTGGGGGGGCAGAGATTCATATCGCAGAGCAGAACATATGCAGCACAGAAACCTGCATAAATACACTTTGTTGCAAATCAACAGTGATGCATCTACAAGCTGTTTTCTCAGAGAAATCTGCTGATTTGTTTGCAGGAAATTTCCAGCCTGATGTGAGTTGGTCATAAAAAGCTGCTGGAAAATGAAATATTCTGCTGTGTTTATGAACAAACTGTCTTTCTATTTATATCAAAATGTAATTCCCTGAAAAAAGTGATATTTTAAGGAAAAACTATATTTGTACTTGCAGTGGCTCCACAAAAAGCTGCTGTTTCATTTTCACTACGGTGTCTGAGAAAGGACAAACAACTTTAAAACTGCAGCAGCAGCTTTGTTTGACACGCTCTGTGTTGGAGGTGCAGTCATCGCCGCACCTGGACCTGTTTACCAATCAAAATGCTTATTTCAGGACGAATTTTGGCCACTGGGGCCACCGTCCCTTCATCACTAATGCCTAAACATAATATCTAAACCCAACTGGGGAGGCTGGATGCCTAGCTGTGAACGTCATGCTGCATGTTTTGGGTGCGGACTCGTCTGCAGGTTTTGAACATAATAAGTGAAATTTCCCCGAAAGAACGCAGCGTCAGTAGAGGTTCGACTCACCGCTGTGCTGCCAAGGCTTCGCATGTCACCTCAGATTAGAGCTAGTTGTGTTTCCCTGAATCTGAGCCGTCTTTGATGCCGTCCTTACTATTCACCGTTTCTACACTTAGAAACAGAGTTTAAACTGCTTTTGTTGTCAAAGCAGCTTTTTGTTGTTCAAACTGAAAGCATGCAGATTAATAGAACCTGAAAACAACAATATTCTGCAGAAACCACATTTCCATCAGGTGTCCTTCTCACAAGCAGGCTCACTGAAAATCATTCCAACCCGTCGGAGCTGAAGGCCTTGGAGCCGACGCAGTCTGAAAACCATCAGAATCAGCATATACACTAACCCCCCCACACCCATCGCCTCACATAGGCTGGGTAAGAAAGATTTAGTGATTTCAGGTTTAATTTGAATGATCTTTATTAGATCTGATTTCATGCACTGCAGGTTTGTGTGCACGGAGGAGAAGGACGATGCTGTGATCATCCCACCACGACCCGACTGCGCGGCTCTCATTGTGCTCCATGGTTCAGTCCATATGATAAGAACACATAAAACATGATGCTTAGAGCTTCGGTGCTGTTGAGGCGAGGACAGCACGAGGCACGTCTGTGCATGTAGCGAGTTTTTATCCACATATATGCCAATAGATTTTATTAGCCTCACATAGAACATCATTCAGCTGAGTGTGAGGTTGGATGGAAGATGAAATGTCCTTCAGCAAAAGACTGAAGGATCCTCTAATGTCAGAGGTTCTGCTCTGCATCCAGTCCGAACCTGCACAAAATGAGTAAATCAATCCAGAAGTTCAGGAAAAATTAGAAGAAAACAAGGTTTAAAAATCTTCTGGCTGTTTGGGAGCCAAACGTTGAATAAAACCCATAAGCTGAATGAAGCAGAGCCGTATGGTACGTGCGTGCGTCCAACCGTCACGTTGCATGTGTGTGAACTGGAACCGTTTACATGTCACACACATGATTACAAGCTGCTTTCTCTAAAAGGTAGAGCTGAAAACAGCTCATTATTTAATATTTAACTGTCTGAAACTGTGAAAAGAAAACTGGGACGAGTCGACCAGGATCACTCAAAGCAAATACTCAGTATTGATTGGACAGAAAAGCGGTTCTTACGTGGTCATACAGAACATTCTGTGCAATGTTCCCTCACATCCAGCGCTTTTTGCACCATGATCAGAGGAGTGTTTACATGCTTTAATGTTTCCAGATAACTTGCGTTGCTGTGGCTCGTCCCGTGCACTTCAGCCTGAAAAGCTCCGTTTTGGCTCTTATCTCTCTAAGAACCCTCCTGAAAGCCTCCGACTGCAAACGTTTTCACCTGATTGATAAAAGAAATGTGTGATTGTGCCGTTGCTGCGCGTCTTTATTAGAAGCAGCCACTCGGCAGGCGTTATGTAAATGTCTTTAATAGTAGATAAGTAAAAGAAAATAGCATGAAGTACAAATGAGGTGTTTCAGGTATTTACAGTCCGAGCATGGCCCTCTTTAAGAAATCTCTGCTTAGTTTGAACTCTTTCCAGGCAAATGACATGCAGCGACAATAAGCTGAATCACAGGAAATCATCAGAAATGTCCTCCGACATCAGCATACAGGTTTCAGCTCATATGTCTGCAATTTACCTTCAGATGCCAAGCACAGCTGTGAATGGACGGTGGCTGTCAGTGGCCAAAATTCTTACAGATATAAACGTGTTTCCATGTGTAGGTAGATCCAGTTTCCTCAGGAGAGTATCGTGTGCATGTGTGTTCTTCTGCACAGCTTTTACTTCTCCCAAACGGAGCTCTTATCAAGCAAAGCTGTTGCTGCATTTTAAAGTTTTGTCCTTTCAGAGACACCGTAGTAGAAATGGTGGCATAAACATGGCCGCTTCCTCTGCAAGCAGACATAAACATCTCATTCTGAGAAAAAGCAAAGCAGTTGTTCCCGTACAGTCATCAGCAATAGAATGAAAGTTTTTATAGACTATAATTGTAGTTTCTGTCTGGGAGCATAGCGCTACAACAGGAATATTCATTTCTTATGCTTCATCTCTAGCTGTACATCATTCTAAAAAGGTCCCGATCTTTAGAATCTTCTCTTATTTGGTCTTTTAGCAAAACGTAAATGGAAAATGTGAAATAGTGTTGGGGATATTTACCATATATTACCATGTGATTTGTCAAAGGTCCTGTAGTGTAAACTGCTGCTGGTTTGTCCCATGAGTGTGTTTATTAGACATTATAAGATGCATTATTTACACTTTCGGTGCTTTCACCACTAAATGTGGCATAATCTGTAAAGCTAATATGCTACTGTGTTCATGATAAAACTCTGGATGTGGTTGAGAAGTCTGAAATATGGGACATGCGGGGGTCATGTGAGCTCAGAGAGGCACTCGGACGAGTCTCTGTGGTCATATATATTAGATAAAATGTCTTGTATATGTTTCTGTTACTGTACGACGTCCAGCTTCATCCATCAGCTGCAGATATTTCTCATAACGGTGGTTCAACATCAAATCTGTCAGAAAACTACATTTCAGTCCCCTCGAGTGGATCTGCCACAATCCCCGCAGTGTTTGCTTCTGTTCAAGGACAACCTGCACACTGCATTTTAGCATTTATTTATATCTGTACGTGGTTTCCTCGCCGTCCTCTCAGTGTTGAGGCTTGCAGAGCCGTCTCAGGAGACATCCGTACTATCTGAAAGACAAGGAGCTGTCTGAACGCTCCAAAGTACTTCTTATACTGACACACTGTGGCAAGCCGAATCCAACCTACCAGGATACGGATAAAGAACTGTCAAGTCTGTGCGCTTGACAACCTTACAATGATAGAGCCAGAGGGAGTCTGAGCTACTCTCAAAGTTTCTTAATGCACACTCCAGCAATCTGCAGGAGGGTAAAACCTTCCAGTCCTGGATCAACGTGTTGCATTGCTTGTTTTGTAGGACACTGTGCTGCAACAGCACACATGACACTCAGTGTTTTAATTGGCATGCATCTGCGGTGAGAGAAATAACTCGATTTACATCCAGACTTCCAATTGAACATTAGCAGAAAGGCTCCCTGGACAGCAGAAATCAGATTAAAAGAATCCATCTCATACTGTTTGTTTGTGCCTGAAAGCAAAAAGCTGCACTGGATCACAATCAGTGGTGTGATGTATGTGAGGCTGCTCCACCACATTAATCAGGAAGACATGGTAGTATGTTTAAATAAAAAGCACTTTCATGCATGTAAACTTTTTTCCCACAAACATCAATCACACATTCTTTTACATGAGGGCTTGTCTTTCCTCTGCCGAGCCACAGGGTTCACAGAGAGCAGCTGCATCCCTGCATACCTCTACGGCATAATACATATCGTTAGCTTTGTTTCCTGCAAAGACGCTTGTAGTTATGAGTGATGGTGCTGCTAGTTGCGTGATGGTGCTGCTAGTTGCGTGATGGTGCTACTAGTTGCATGATGGTGCTGCTAGCTGGATGATGGTGCTGCTAGCTGCGTGATGATACTGCTAGCTACGTGATAGTGCTACTAGTAGTGTGATGGTGCTACTAGTTGCGTGATGGTGCTGCTAGCTGCGTGATGATACTGCTAGCTACGTGATGGTGCTGCTAGCTTTGCGATGATGCTGCTAGTTGCGTGATGATGCTGCTAGCTGCGTGATGGTGCTGCTAGTTGTGTGATGGTGTTGCTAGCTGCGTGATGGTGCTGCTAGCTGTGTGATGGTGCTGCTATCTGCGTAATAGTGCTGCTAGTTGCGTGATGGTGCTGCTAGCTGCGTGATGGTGCTGCTAGCTGTGTGATGGTGCTGCTAGCTGTGTGATGATGCTGCTATCTGCGTGATAGTGCTGCTAGCTGCATGATGGTGCTGCTAGTTGTGTGATGGTGCTGCTAGCTGCGTGATAGTGCTGCTAGTTGCGTGATGGTGCTGCTAGTTGTGTGATGGTGTTGCTAGCTGTGTGATGATGCTGCTATCTGCGTGATAGTGCTGCTAGCTGCGTGATGGTGCTGCTAGCTGTGTGATGATGCTGCTATCTGCGTGATAGTGCTGCTAGTTGCGTGATGGTGCTGCTAGTTGTGTGATGGTGCTGCTAGCTGCGTGATGGTGCTGCTGGCTGCGTGATGGTTCTGCTGGCTGCGTGATGGTGCTGCTAGCTGCGTGATAGTGCTGCTAACTGTGTGATGGTATTGCTAGCTCTGTGATGGTGCTGCTAGCTGCGTGATGGTGCTGCTAGCAGCGTGGTAGTGCTGCTAGTTGCGTGGTGGTGCTGCTAGCTGCGTGACGGTGCTACTAGCTGCGTGACGGTGCTGCTAGCTGCGTGACAGTACTGCTAGTTGTGTGATGGTTCTGCTAGCTGCGTGATGGTGCTGCTAGCTGTGTGATGATACTGCTAGTTGCGTGATGATGCTGCTAGCTGCGTGATGGTGCTGCTAGCTGCGTGATGGTGCTGCTAGCTGCGTGATGGTGCTGCTAGCTGTGTGATAGTGCTACTAGTGGTGTGATGGTGCTGCTAGCTGTTCGATGATGCCGCTAGCTACGTGATAGTGCTGCTAGTTGCGTGATGGTTCTGCTAGCTGCATGATGGTGCTGCTAGCTATGTGATGGTGCGGCTAGCTGTGTGATGATGCTGCTATCTGCGTGATAGTGCTGCTAGTTGCGTGATGGTGCTGCTAGCTATGTGATGGTGCTGCTAGCTGTTTGATGATGCTGCTATCTGCGTGATAGTGCTGCTAGTTGCGTGATGGTGCTGCTAGTTGTGTCATGGTGTTGCTAGCCGCATGATGGTGGAGCTAGCTGTGTGATGGTGCTGCTAGTTGTGTCATGGTGCTGCTAGTTGTGTGATGGTGCTGCTAGCTGTATGACACAACCACATCCCTGACAAGGTGATATGGGACTTTTGCCAGTGTGTTCCGTACCAGCATCTCTTAATTGCACTTCCACATCTAGAACACCAGTGTTCCACATGTGACATGATGGGTGCCAATGTTTATTTTTGGATAAGAGTACCATTCATCTGATGAAATGAGCTAAAATCACAGCATCATTTACACTCTGCCTCTCAGGCTCCAGATGCACAGCAGGGCTTTGGCAGTTTGCGGCTAATATCTCCTTCCTGTCAGCCTCTATTAAAACACACTTGTATAGGCAGAGGTTAATTAGCTACAGGTGTGACTCATTGACCACCTGGGCCACTCCTGGCTTACATGCATGCTGCTGTCTCCTGGCTTATGCGGGATGCTGGATTGCACATCCTGCTTGCAGAGATCCCAGACATGTTCCGAGCGGGATTAGTGGGACTGTTACTCCAGTGAGCTGCAGCTGAAACAGACAGCATTAGTCCTGGCTGTATTTTCATCATATTGTTAAAGACATCAAGTCGAAGCAGCAGGACAGAACACCTGGATTCAGAGGAAAACTTAAAGAAATGCGGTGAAAATGAAAACTGTGCTGATTTGGAGCGATGCTATTGGCTCCCCGATCATTGAACTGATATAGATAGATTCATTGTTACAGCAACCAGAGCAACACGTATCACGTTCTACACTTTGATTTAGTTTTTATTCAATATTTAGTAATAGTGTCACACACTACTTAAAATATATATATATGACACACACATGAATACATTAGATCGG
>JBAMHX010000018.1:24907487-24919080 GCA_037177515.1 Pseudomugil tenellus | reverse complement strand
GAGGCAGAGGGGGTTTAAGACAGATTAGAGGTAAAGGCAGAGGGAGTTTCAGACAGAGTGGAGGTGGAGGCAGAGGGAGTTTGAGGAAGTCCTGATGTGGAGGCAGAGGTGGTTTCAGGTAGAGTGGAGGCAGAGGGGGTTTAAGACAGATTAGAGGTAAAGGCAGAGGGAGTTTCAGACAGAGTGGAGGTGGAGGCAGAGGGGGTTTGAGGAAGTCCTGATGTGGAGGTAGAGGTGGTTTCAGGTAGAGTGGAGGTGGAGGCAGAGGGGGTTTCAGACAAAGCGGTGGTGGAGGCAGAGGGGGTGTCAGTGAGAGTGGTGGTGGAGGCAGAGGGGGTTTCAGGCTTCAATTCCATTTTCCTAAATAGCTTTTACACTTTTTAAAATACTTGTAGTCCTGGGGGTGCGACGAAGGCGAATGTCTGGTGGCAAGCTGTACGTGGACCTTCTTCCACTCTGGAGGCACCAAGCAGGTGGGAGCATCCTGATTGGCCCCCGGCTTGGTGTCTGTAGTCCACCAGTTCACCCTGGTGGTCCTGTCTTCTGTTTGGGCTTATGCCCCAAATGGAAGTCAAGGTTACACCACTCCTCATCCCCCCCCCCCCCCCTTTTTCTGGAGTCCCTGGAGGTTGTTGCTGCCTGTTGTGGAGGCGATTCCAGAACTTGCTGGTGGACGCCACAGTGAGGGATGGAGTCCCTACTGGTGCAGTGTTAGTCTGCTGATGAAAAAGGAGCTGAGCCAGAAGGCGAAGCTCTTCATTTACCGGTCGATCTTTGCTCTTACATAAGAAATGAGTTTCCTCTGCAGGGGGGCCAGGCTCTCCCATAGAGAGGGAGTAAGACACTCCGTCACCCGTAAGGAGCTCCATGAAGCTAGATGTAGCGAAATAAAGTGTCTCAAGAATCAGGTGAAGTGTTCTGGGAGGAGACCCCGGCTGGAGGGATTGTATCTCTTGCTTGGCCTGGGAACGCCTCGGGATCCCCCCCACCCCTCCACCCCTCACAGAGAGCTGAGAGATGTGGCTGGGGAGAGTCTGTGCTGCCTCCGCAACCTAAGCCCAGATAAGCTGAAAATTGATCGATGAAAATACTTAAAGTGAAACCTTTTAATAAACATGCCAATAACTGTTTTTATCTCATTAGCTTTACTTTCCGTCTCCTCTGCTGTCTTTGTGTTGTGCTTTAATAAATCTTTTACAATAGAATTTTTTGTTATATAAATGTGCAAAAATTCATTTTGAAGGAATTTCCAGGCTGTGGTGAAATCAGATGCTGCACAGCAGCACAATGATTCGGTTTCCACAGAGCATATTTAACTTGTGACACTTTGTGGATCTTTCCATCTAAAGAGGTTGACACAAGCAGGAGTGCATACGTCTTGAGTACGGCTTGCCCCAGCGGGAACTAAGACTCATATTGTGACAATGCTGGTTCTGATATATAATCTATCCACCGAGCTATACGGAAAATGAAATCCCTGACCTTGGCAGCTTTAGTGCTAGGCTCTTCTCATTGAGCTCCATGGGAAATTGAGTTTCCAACCCCAGCAGTGGCAGCGCTTTTAGCTCTATCCAAAGGGCTAAAAAAAACTGCAGCGTTTCACAGAACAGATCATGCTGTCATTTTCCTTTAGCTCCGCAGGAGCCAATGAGGTCACGATGCTAAAAAATATGTAGACATTTGTGTTGTGTGGAAATTTATCATGTGTGACACATTCGCCACACTGCAAATGAAGATAAAGAACAGCAATTTCATTTGTAATAAATTAAAGCCATAGATAAAACAGCAGAATTTTACAGTTTTATTGGAACAGAAAAATATAGACGACTCACATTTGGATGGAAAAAAATTATCCTAAAACCCTGTCGGGTATGATTTATCGTGTTGCTGTCTTGCATCACAGGAAAGCATCAGACAGATGTCTCTGGTTCTTTGGTGAAATGAAAAATAATGTGCAAAAATTGCTCAATAAGATGTGGGATGGACTGGACAGAGCATGAGATAGACCAGAACACCCAGTAAGAAGTAGAGCTCAACCATCAGAACGTTCCTTAGATTACGACTGATGAAGGACAATTCCAGTCCATCCAGTCAATTCCATTTAGGAAATTTCACCTCAACATGGTTTATGTTAAATAAATATGTATTCTGTCACTTTGTTTTACTTCTTATTATATGACGCATGATGAAAGAACAGGAATACAAATTGCTTTTAAGATAGGAACACATAACATTCAGCAAGAGGTTTTTTCCTCTGAAGAGGAAAATTGCTCTACATTGTACAACACTGATTGTTTCTCGCATATGTTAAATTGTTCTATTAACACCAGGAACCTGCCGTATCCTTTGCTTACCCCGTGCTTCCATGAAAAATTGCTACAGAAATGTAATTGGGGTTCCAGTGTCAAAAATACAAGCAATTTATGTTGCCATGACTACAAACAACCGCTCATTTCCCTGATGTGATTTAGACAACAATAAGTACAAGCCTTCGTATTTATTTTGTTCAAACAACCTTTTTGGTGTTTGGTGATGAAAATGTGTGTGCATACTTCTTTCTCATCAATCTGCAACAAATTACACCTCAATTCATCCCAACTGTTGCGCCAACTGTATTGAGATCCAGTTGTAACTGGTTCTCTTTCATTTTGAGTATTGAGCCTGCGTACATTAACCATGTCGGCTTTAATCATACAAATATCACATGGCAGATTTAATATGGTGGAAAAACAGATATCATTTGTTTGTTATGGACCAACAGAAGTCTGCATTTGCTATCAGGAGAGAATGATGAATTATCACAAACTTTTATTTGGCACAATGAGATTCAGTCCCTTACAATGACCTTTTGTTTGTGTTTTAGTTAAATGTTACTTATCTTACTGCTGTTTTTTGCTGTTTATCAGCAGATAGATTATGGTCCTGTTTGCATTAAGTCTATGTTCATTTAAATTATGCTAGATCTTCAGAGATACAACTCGGGGTATCTAATATGTTGCTGTTTGTAATATGAACAGTTTCTGAGATATTTAGCATCATTTTACAGTGAAAATTTGCACAGATTCATGCTGGACATAATCTGCTTCTTCCACTTTAAGGGGTCTTCTTCCTCTTGATAGATACCAGGAAACTGAATATGACGATAGTTTTGACATATCACATCTTAATAAATGCCAAAGATTCCAAAAAGAAGTTAATATTTAATCTTAAAAGCCATTTAATGAAAATTAGACTTTTAATGAAAATTAGACTTTTCTTGCTATTTTTTCATAGATCGGGCCTCAAAAGGTTAATTTAACACTGGTTGGCTTCCACTCCATACTAAGGTTGGCCTGGAGTAATGTGAACATTCATTCATGCTCAAAACTAACTCTGGTCTGGTCTACAAATAAGTTCTAGTACAAGTGAACCCTGGTGCAGTTTTCTTAGTGTGAAAGAAAAAAGATCCTCCAGTGAAACAAAAGAGAAAGAAATGTAAAGTTTGGTTTACTTCCTGGTTTACATCCCATTTACGCCCTGGTTTACGTCCCGGTTCACATCCCATTTACGTCCCAGTTTACGTCTTGGTTTACGTCCCGGTTTACGTCCCAGTTTACATTTTGGTTTACGTCCCAGTTTACATTTTGGTTTACGTCCCATTTACGTCTCGGTTTACGTCTCGGTTTACGTCCTGGTTTACATCCCATTTACGTCTCGGTTTACGTCCCATTTATGTCCCAGTTTATGTCTTGGTTTAAGTCCTGGTTTACGTCCTGGTTTACATCCCCTTTACGTCCCAGTTTGCATCCCAGTTTGGATCTTGGTTTACATCACCA
Source organism: Pseudomugil tenellus (assembly GCA_037177515.1). Classification (NCBI taxonomy): domain Eukaryota; kingdom Metazoa; phylum Chordata; class Actinopteri; order Atheriniformes; family Pseudomugilidae; genus Pseudomugil; species Pseudomugil tenellus. The sequence goes on along the minus strand of JBAMHX010000018.1, from coordinate 24,915,265 downwards.
GTTTACGTCCTAGTCTACGTCTCGGTTTACATCCCAGTTTGCTTCCCGGTTTGCATCCTGGTTTATGTCCCATTTACATCCCAGTTTGCGTCCTAGTTTTCATCCCATATACGTCCCGGTTTACGTCTTGGTTTACATCACATTTATATCCCAGTTTGAGTCTGGTTTTCGTCTCATTTACGCCTCGGCTTATGTCCCATTTACGTCCCGGTTTACATCCCGGTTTATGTCCCATTTACGTCCCAGTTTACGTCCTGGTTTACTACCCATTTTGCATCCCGGTTTACATCCCGGTTTACGTCCCATTTGTAACCCAGATTGCGTCCCAGTTTGCGTCCTGGTTTGTGTCCTGGTTTACTCCCATTTGCGGCCCAGTTTGCGTCCTGGTTTACGTCCTTGTTTACATTCCATTTACATCCCATTTACGTCCCGGTTTGTGTCTCGGTTTACGTACTGGTTTACATGCCATTTACGTCCCATTTACGACCCTATCCCATTTAGGTCTCGGTTTAGGTCTCAGTTTACGTCCCAATTTGCTTCCCAGTTTGTCTTCCAGTTTGCGTCCCGGTTTACGTCCTGGTTCACATGCCATTTAGGTCCTGGTTTACATCTCAGTTTACGTCCCAATTTGCTTCCCAATTTGTGTCCCAGTTTGCGTCCGGGTTTACGTCCCGGTTTACATCTCGGTTTACGTCCCAGATTGCTTCCCGGTTCATGTCCTGGTTTACATCCCAGTTTGCATCCCGGTTTACATCTCGGTTTACGTCCCATTTACGTCTCAGTTTACGTCCCTGTTTTCGTCCCATTTACGTCCCATTTACATCCCGCTTAACATCCTGGTTTACGTCCTGGTTTACATTCCGGTTTACATCCCATTTACGTCCCAGTTTGCATCCCGGTTAACATCCTGGTTTTACGTCCCGGTTTACGTCCCATTTACGTCTCAGTTTATGTCCCAGTTTGCGTCCCGGTTTACATTCCGGTTTACGTCCCATTTACGTCCCAGTTTGCATCCCAGTTTACGTCCCGGTTTACGTCCCATTTACGTCCCAGTTTGCATCCCAGTTTACGTCCCGGTTTATGTCCCATTTACGCCCTGGTTTACGTCCCATTTACATCTCGGTTTACGTCCCATTTACGTCCCTGTTTTCGTTCCATTTACGTCTCATTTACATCCCGCTTCACATCCTGGTTTACGTCCCGGTTTACATTCCGGTTTACATCCCATTTACGTCCCAGTTTGCATCCCGGTGTACGTCCTGGTTTTACGTCCCGGTTCACGTCCCATTTACGTCTCAGTTTATGTGCCAGTTACGTCCCGGTTTACATTCCGGTTTACGTCCCATTTACGTCCCAGTTTGCATCCCAGTTTACGTCCCGGTTTACGTCCCATTTACGTCCCAGTTTGCATCCCAGTTTACGTCCCGGTTTATGTCCCATTTACGCCCTGGTTTACGTCCCATTTACGTCCTGGTTGCCGTCCTGGTTTACATCCCATTTACGTCCCGGTGTGTGTCTCGGTTTACGTCCAGGTTTACGTCCCAGTTTGCGTACCAGTTTGCGTCCTTGTTTACGTACCATTTACGTCCCATTAACCTCCCGGTTTGCTTTTTTGTTTACATCCCATTTATGTCCCAGTTTGCGTCCCAGATTACGTGCAAGTTTACTGCTCAAAGCCACTTCAGCAGCGTGAAGACGACCTGTTTGGTTTTATTCTGATGTTCATGTTGTTGTGGCTGATTTTTGAACAACTGTTTGCTTTTATCTCATAAACATTAAAAAAAATGCAAAATAATAACGTTGAGGGGAAGATGTGAAAATGTTCACTTTCCAGCCTGAAAGTCTGAAATTTAGAAAATCTGCGATGCTTCAGAATCTGAGAAAAAAAAAGGGAAAATAAAAAGGACAGCGAAAACATGGTTCGCATGGAGAACTTTTTAAATTATGTCTAGAAAATCACTTTGTTGATGTCTGAAATGTTTGTTCTTTCATATTCTTTTATTTTTTTTGTACTTTCATCGGCTGTAACTGAATGTTTTTCCTGCACAAAGTCAAACAGCCATGAAGACTCGCCGTGTTTACTGCAAATAGCACTGAAAACGTCTATTTTATAAAGTACATTTTAATGATGCATATTTGAATCCTGACAAGCATTTACATTATATTGTGGCAATGAATATATTCTGGAAAGAAATGGTCAGTCGAAATGTTCTTTAAAATGTATTTTTTGTAGCAGTTCAGTTGCACATGAGGCACTATTGGATAGAAAAAGCCTTGAAAGTGAAGGTCTGTGCTGGGATGACTGGTTAGAATCTCCGACCCTGGTGTGAAGCAAAAGAAAACCTTAAATGAGCTCATTTCAACCAAACAGACATGTTGTTCGATCTCCAGAGATCCTGGTTTGATGTAAAGTGAAATAAAACTATGAACACACGTAGGGTCGGTGTGTTATAAGTGTGTGTGTGTGTTATCAGTGTGTGTGAGGGTTAGGGTTACCTGACCCTGCGCGTACATGATGAGATTGGAGTTCATGCTTTTGTTCTAAATAATGTTTTCATTTTCTCTCCTCTCTCTCCTGCTGCCTGAAACAACAGACCACTTGGGGATCGAGTTCATGGGTAAGACCGTTTTTCTCTTCCTGTAATGACTCATGACATCACAGGGTCTCATGTTGGATCAACACTGAACTGTGTGATTCCTTACATACATGCCAAACATGCATCACCTGAGTGTCACCGCATGACAGTAAATTATTTAACAAGCTGAGCTGCATAAAACCAAACAAGTGGACACATTTATCTAGAAACGCTGCTTCTTTATTGCTCTGTACTCCATGTACAAATATATTCATGCCTCCTTAGTTTCTTGACCGTTTCCATCTCTTTGCTGTCTTTCTCTGTCTTGTACTATCTGACTTTCCCTCACAATTGCTCAAGTGTCCCCTCAGAATACCAATGTGCTGCAGTCTCCTTGGAAACAGTGAGAGGAGAGGTGGGGAGGGTGCAGCGAGGGAGTTTTTGTGATGTTGGCACCGTTGCCAAACGCATTCCTCATTAGTACACATGTGCATATCTGCACGTTAATGGCAGAAGTTCAGAAGCCCACAGATTCTACCGGTGTTAGCTGCTTTCTAAGCGGTGTGTGTTGGATGTTTGTGTGTTTCCCATGCACATGCTTGCGAGGTTGTGATGGATGGATGGATGCCAGCAGCTCAACCTCGGCGCTGCCAAGCTCCTTTCTCTTGCTCCCCCTCACAGGCTCGATGCTTTCTGGGCTCTTTTCAGCAAGTCGACTCGGAAAAGCAATGGATCATGAAGGAAACAGCATTCCCATTGTGTGACAGCACTCCTTCTAGATTCTGAACATTTCCAAAGAACAAGCAGCGTCGTCTTTTTTCTGTCGCCCAATCACTAAACAGAACTTTTTTTCAGGAGAGCCCCAAACTTGGCAGTAACAGATGGAATTTTCCTTGGAGCTGCCTCGCAGCTTTTTCCCATTTATATTCAGCGAGAGCTTCTATACCTCTGCAACATTGTTCAGGCTGCCACATTTTCTTCGCCTCTCTAGCGTCTCTAGTCCTGCCAATGTCTTCCCCCGGCATTGTGTTAAGCAGTGCACAGATAGATGAGCACCTCCCACACTCAGCTGTGTTCTTTCAGTGTCCGTGGCTTCGACCGTCTCCCTGAGAAATAGGAAAATATTCAAATGCACTTGAACTCCTCTGCCAGAGACTCCTGGTATAATAGCACACTTTACACAGGAAACAGCAAACCTGGATGGACGGACGGACCTTCGATGTGTGATTCATGTGTTGTTCCAGAGGAAGCATATCCACCATGTGCTGATGCACTTCAGTCTCAGATGTTCCACATCAGCAACGTGGCCGTCTGGACCACCTGCTTATGCTGCGAGATTTCACTAAATGCATCAGGATCATTTAATGAAATGATATATTTGAGATTATATATCTCATATGTAGCCTGCTTATTCCAGGTTTTGCATCGTAGCTGTGATTGGCTACTGGGATGAGGTGTCAGTTGGGAATCTCCTGATTTGTAGGGACCACGTCTTCCTCTGGTACTGGGAGTGTGGGAGTCTGTACTGCGTTGTACGTGAGAAGGCCAAAAGGCTCTGATCATAAAGGATGACTTGCAGGAATGTATCGCTGCGACTGGGTAGTGTAAGAAATAATCCAAGTGAAGCACAAAGTGCGTGAAGGTGGGAAACCATGACTTGCTTCTGCTCAGAAGGTGGAAGTCAGCATACATGAAAACATAAGTAGAAGCTGCTGTGCAGTAGAACTGACTGTGAAAAAACCTTTCACTCATTAGAGGCTTGTAATTCATGAATCATGAAGCAACTCTTTTCAGTTTCAACAGATTTTAGTTGACGAATGATTCAGGACACAGATAATAAAACTGTAAACTCAGATATGAAGTTTGCCTCAGATTTCTCACCACATAAGACGTGTTAGGCTTTTCACCTGCTCCTTTTTAGACCTCCTTCCTTTGTTTAAAATAAACTTTAATGATAATTTAATCATCGCATGTAGCTTTTAATTACATCTGAAAGTGTCTGGAGGAGACCTACAGCAACAACGTACGTGTTTAACGCTGTTTCTGAGACCCTTTGCACCATTTATTGGTAAAAACTTGGCTCAAAACTCAGTTTAACACAATCTGATACTTGTGTTCTAATGATGGATTCTATATGAATCCAGTGTTGCAAAACACAATCATTTCATTATAAAACAAGTCACAATTATAAAAGTGAAACTTTTTCTGCTTGAGTTGGGCTTTAAAGGGTTAAAAATATCAGAAAAGAAGATTGGAGCAGCTTGTTGTGTTTTAGCTGATGAATGAGGGTCTGATGGTGACACAGCCTGAACATGAAGCACAGCTTTTTATTTCCTTTCATTGGGTGAAATATTTCACTAAATGATATCGTGACATTTTAAAAACAGGACATTAGCAAAGGCTACTCAGATGGAAACCTTCTGGTTGATCAAACTTCATTAGAAGAGAAAATCAATGGGAAACGGCTCATTTATTGTAAAAATGCCAAACAGGTGGCTGATACTCAGGTAGAGGAGCAGTTGCCCAGCAGGCTGTTCCACCAAACTGTGCCCGTTGATGTGTGATGTGTGTGTGGCAGGAAAAGAATGTATATGCAGAAAGTAAGGCTTGTGTGGATTTATTACGATACTGCTGAGAAGTAAACAAATCATTGGACATGTGTAGCTGCTTGCTGCAATAAGCCATTAATTCACATTTTAATTTGTGCTTCATTTTAATTCAACTCTTCAGAGTTACAGCTTTAGACCCTCTGGTTCAGTTTGCATGTGTTTCTGATGTTTGTTTATTAGCCAAACTCCCTGCTATGTCCCTGCGTTCCCATTCAGACAGAACCACACGAAGATACATTTCTGTCGGCATGACCTGGAGTTCTACTTTAGAAACAGCATCCATGATTTATGGAGAATGAACCTCCCTCCTCCTACAAAGTCAGTTTTCAGGTTAAAATTTGAAAAGAAGCTTCTGAAGGTTGAGAAGTCTCCACCTTCATCACTCAGCCAGTCTTTATTAAAACACATAATATATTCAGGAGTTCTTGGATCCTTCCTCTTCGTGCCTTTTATATATCAGGGGAAAAGCAGGAGAGAAATTCACTGCATCTTGTCAGCCAGTCATGCGCACGTCCATCAATATTTCTTTTCTATCAGAGATCACTGAGCTCTGACTGGAAGATGTTTCGTCTGATTGTAATTCAGTGTTCCAGGCAGCAGTTTCAGGTGAAATTGAAGTAGTTTGTGTTGATTTTATGTCTGTTTCTCATGATATTTAGCAAAGACGAATGAAGCAGTGGACATAAATAAATGCATCCAGAAGACAAAAAGACATTTCCTCCTCATAGTATTGCCTTCTTCATGGCTGGCAGTGTTACCATGACAACACAAATATGACTGAATAGATTGACGTTAATCGTATGCATTGATCTTAACAGTCCCTATTTCTTATTTGGGTTTTGCATCCGTGGGAGACTTTGAACCAACACGCTGAACGGGTTTTTTCCACTGTGGTCAGAACAATAAGTTAAAACAGATTATGTGGAAACTTTGGTCCATCTAGTCAGAAACGCATAGGACGAAGACTCAGAATCACTGTGAAGCTAAATGAAGCTTTTCCACAGCATGTAGCATAGCATTCTGCCGCATGGCGAACCGTATGGTGTCAAAGTGGAAAAGAAGTGATGATGATGCTCTTTGACCACTTCCGCTTCACACGTGTGCATCTCAAAGTTCTCATAGCTTCCATTATACGGAAGACGATGTGTCACGTCTGCCGCGACATAAGCTGCATCATTATTCAACATTATTCTACCAGCAAATGTCTTCCTTCATTTACTCGCTACTCTTAACTCGCTAACTCTTAATGCTACTTTGCACTTAAAGCGACACAAACCAGGTGAGACGCAGGAAGCAGGAATCTTTTATCAGCATTGCCTCGAATACTCCTATCTAAAAAAACTGTATGTCACGGCTGTCATATCTCCATGTATCACTGTACTTGCTTAGTCTGGTCAGTCGTATTATGAAGAGCAATAAGCCTCAAACCCCCAAGTGAGGGATCACTGGTTCAAGCCCAGGTGGCGAACACACAACCAAAATCTGATATGAAGAGTGAACGGCTCTGAATCGCATGACGTTGCATTTAAAAGATCTTTTGGTTTGTCCACTCATGTCCAGCTGTTATCGTCTGCCTTCAGGTCTCAGAGAGGAGACATGCAGCACCGTGAAAGCAAAAACACACAGTTTCCGATCAGAAGACGGAGGAAAGATGTAAAATCATGCAGCGGTTCAGGGTCTGTGCATGTTTGGCAATAAAGAAGACATAAAAGTTGTGTTATTGAGATCCTGCTGATTTGCTGCATTGACTAAGATAGAAGCACAATATGATACGAATGTCACATTTCACCTAAACAGATCTGCAGAAAGGAGTAAAAAGCAGATTACAGCTATCCAAGTTACAGATGAAAAGATTGGAACAAGGCTCGAAAGTAGCTTTGACTCGAACACATCAGAACAGCAGCGAAAGGAAGAAATAAAAAGGTTTTATCTCCTCGCTGTGCTGATAGACAGAAGCGTCCTTAGATCTTATCTTGCACTTGTCACAGCATTCCTCTCATTTATCCATCTCTTTCCATATTAGATGCTCGTGGAAACAGCAGAAAATGCTGCAAAGACTCCAGGTGATGTGAAGCTTTACAGCTCATCTCACAGTGAATCAGCTCAAACCAAATCTGGAAAATTCATTTGTTCTCAAGCCTTTTGGAGGGAAAGAGGTACAAACCACTGCTGCTACACGCTGCAGCGACAGCAGCCGCTTTGCAACGTTGTTCCTGTCCTGGATGCTCGCATCCGGAACGTTCCGGGATCCACATCTTTATATCATGTAGAATCTGATGGGAACGTCATTTTCACTCCAGGTATTCTGCAGTTTTATGCAGATATAATGGAAATGAGAAAGAATGCTTCACCTTATTCCTGCATAAAAAAAACTGATCAACCAAATCCAGACGCTGATCCGGATCTTTCCCAGCATATTTTGTTTTTCTTGAGCCATTCAGAGGTGGACTTGCTGGTGGGCTTTGGATCGCTGTCCTGCTGCATGATCCAAGAGCGTTTGAGCTTGAGGGCACGAGCTGATGGCCTGACATTGTCCTTCAGAATTTTCTGGTAAACACCAGAATTCATTATGCCATCAATCACAGTAAGTTGT
>JBAMHX010000018.1:24830728-24848234 GCA_037177515.1 Pseudomugil tenellus | reverse complement strand
CAGCAAGACATGTGGATATTCTCATTGAGACGGATGTATCATCAGGTGGGAAGGAGAGGAAAAGCTGAGTGTCATCTCCATAGCAGTGGTAGGAAAAGCCATGAGAGCTTATGACCGCACCAAGGGCTGAGTACTGAACCCTGAGGAACCCCTGTGTTCAACACATGAGATTTGGACACTTCATTTTGCCAGGATACTTTAAAGGATCTACGCGTGAGGTAGGACGTGAACCATGAGAGGGCAGAACCTGCAATGCCAAGCTCAGAGAGTGTGGAAAGGAGAATCTTGTGGTTGACCGTGTCAAAAGCAACTGACAGGTCCAGCAGAATAACAACTGAGGATTGACCATTGGATCTTGCAAGCCGTAAGGAATCAGTAACAGACAGAAGAGCAGTTTCAGTGGAATATATGAAACATGTCTAATGTCTGCAGAAAGGCTGTGATTGACACTGAAATCCCAAACAGCAGCACCAGACTAAATGTGTCCCTGAATGCATTAGTTTCATGCTGCTTCTGACGGGGAGACACTTGCTTTGGTTACACATGAATACTTCATGCAGCAAGTTGGCAGATCTTATTGTTTATTTCTATCCGTAATAAAGATTTAATCTAAGTTGTGCTCATAAATACATGCATTAAAATGAGATGAGAGATTGAACCTCTCATAGCTAAATAAGCAGAGCAGGATTGTGTTTGCTGCACAGCCAGCAGCGACAAACCAGTTGGATTGATTCATTTATCATTACTTTATCTCTCCAGGCAGGGCGGGGGTCTAGCTGCAGGCCTGATGAGATGGCTGTGGAACATCCCTTCTGTTTGTCAGCGCTGACTGCAGCGTCTCTTCAAATAAGTGCCAATGACGAGGCACAAACACACCACAAAGGAAATGGTCAAAGAACACAGAGTGCCGCGAGAAAACAGCTCCAGGCTCAGCTGCAGGAATCAACACTCTGCGTTTCCTGTTTGTTTGAAGACTTGCCCCCTTTCGCTTTGTTTGTAGGCCAACATTCCTGTGGTGTGAACCCCATTTCCCACTGCAGACCCCCACCCCTCGCCCCCATGCTGCTGTGGATGCTTCAGCGGCTTTTCAATCCAATATTCGTCTAAATTCTGCTCTTTATTTAGCAGAAATGACAGAAAATGTCAACATGCCGAGTCTGTAAACCGTCTTCATACATCTTTTATATGGTAGCTTATTTCATATTTAAATGATTCGTTGTCAGGGAGACGAAACATTAAACAAAATCTCATCACATTCTCCAAACTGATCTGCACTGTGTGCGTCTCCTGAAGCAGCTCTCACTTTCATTCTTTATCCCAGTGAATATATGTCTGTCATGAACAGGACCGTGAATAAGACATTACTGTCTACAGCACATGAAAAATATGTCAGTTGGGTCTGTTTTTGTCCTTTTTAATCACTCTCATGTTAAAATTCAGACATTTTCCCCCTTCCTCCTCCAAAGAAACTATTTAGAGTTGCAGAAAGCGATTCATTGTCTTCATTAAATCAAATGTGCATTATCACACAGTGACCAAACAAGCATTAATCATTGGGTATAATCTGGACAGGTAATCTCCTCTCCCCTCTTGAACTTACCGGTGAAAGAGATAAATAAATATATTTACAGCGGCCCTTCAGGAGAGGGAAGGCATTCCTGCAAAATGATGTCATTAGTGCTGAACGATAGCTCCTGATACTGTTTGCTGTTCACACAAACAAGTCGGTGCATTCAGTCAGCTGTAGCTCAAAATCAAAATCAATAATAATATTCTTGGGTGAATGCGTCTGATTGGAGAATCTCATCAACGAGCAGACTCCTCCAGGCAGCAGGCGGTGATACTGCAAAGAAAATCTGCTTTCCGGAGTTTTCTGATGTGCATCGATATAAAAATGGAGCTTTTGTTTGTGTAAATAAGCACTTGTTGCTTTTTTATCATCATGACAGTTTTCTTCTTTACAGCGTTGATCTGAGGCAGAAACGTTTCTCCTCCATTCCTTCTGCATCGTGTTCTCGGTGGCGGTGATAATAGGATGTCAGAGAATGAATAGAGACACAGAGGAGTACGACAGGTAAAGCTGTTCACACCAGAGATGACTGGCATCCAGTAATCACCTCAGGAAACCAGTTTGACGTTATGTCTGGAAGCCAAGTGCCAAACTGAAGTTTAGATTTTCATCCAGCAGCCCGTCTCCCAGATAATCCTTTTACCTCTCTGGTTTATTCTGCAATCACACCGTTATAAACATCTGCTTTGATCTGTCGTCACAGATCAAACCGACTTAATTCATCCAAAAACACACAGCAGGAGAAAGTTTATCACTCAGACTTTTTACCGCTTTAAACTTCCTTATGAGTTTCCCATCTGAACCTTCTTGTGTCGCTCAGTAAATCATGCCCACCGTGCCCTCCATGCAGCACGCATGACCCAACCGACATGTCGTAGATGCGCTCAGACTGCGCACGTCGAAGACGGCGTCACCACGCAGCTGCTGTCGATGCAGCCAATGAGTCAAGAGGATGGAATCAAAAAGAGCCGAACTTCCCCTCACATCGTCCCACATGATGAGTTTCGGCTCCCATCCGCATTCAGACCAAGTCTCAGGACGAAGGACGGGGGACTGTTTGTCCCAGCAGTCCTGTTTGTGACCTTTAACCCCTCATTAGGTGCAGTTCAGTCTTCCTTTGTTTGTTTGTTTTATGTTTATTTTTATTGACAAATAATTTTGTTGTGCAGAGATGATCATTAATCATTAGTGTGTCTGAAACCAGTAAGTTTGCTTCAGAAGGTATAACTCCCAGTTCAATTCCCACCATGCACACTGTCCCAGCAGACTGTCTGTCCCAGCAGACTGTTTGTCCCAGTCCCCGGATGGAGTCCAGACTGCTGGTGATGTGGAATGGACGTGAGGCCGCTAATGAGCTGAGTGGAAGTCGTGTGCATGATTTTGGGTTCGTCTCACTCTTATGAAAGCGGAGGAAGAGTTTTTAGTGACAGCTGATGAATAATTTAATGACTGAAGAGAGCGTGCTGTCAAATCTGATAGGTCTTAATGATCTTAAATGTCATCTATCAGATGGATTGCTGAGGAATTTGTTAAACGTAATGTTCATAATCTCCCAGAGATGAATTCAAACGACTTTTCAGCGCAGATCATTATCACAAGAAGTCATTTGGAAGATGTGTGCTCTCTTATTACCTGGCTGTTATTTCTGCAGCTCTAATCTCTTCGTCATTTTCTCATCTCAAACTCTCCTCCTGAAACTTTGTCATCACACCTAATGATCACCTCCACCAGCTCCTCTGAGCTGCTACCTTCTTCCCACCTTTGCCTAATCTCTCTCATTCTGGGGCCCCAAACTAAAGTTTCTGCAAGGTTTCCTGATTTCCTACACAGACTGCTGCAGCACTGCAGGCGTTCAGTTTAACCGACTACGTTTGATACGGAGACTGTTGGGATCATGGTCATATGTATCGTAGGTCAGCAGAGAAAATGGTGAAACATGGCTCTGCGAAAATCTGCAGCTCTGAAGCAGAAATAAGTCAGAAAACCCTAATTTATCAGTTTTCATCACCATCATTTCCATTGTGTCTGATTTAACTGGTTGCCATGACGCTACCAGCTAAAAGCCTCTATTTTGATTCATTGACATCTGAAGGTTTTAATGGTTGGATGATGCTGCACTTAAAAACTTTAAAAGCGGCAAAAGGTCAGTTCTGAAAAGCTGGAGAGAGATTCACAGCGACCTTAAAATTCCTGCCATCTATTCATAGTTGTCAGAAGAAATAGTTTCCGTAGTTTCTTACAAAGTTTGTCCAACGTCGCTAACTAAAGCGGTGAAAAGTCTTTAAAGAACCAGAAAACTGTTTGTGAAGAGCAGTTAAAGAAATGACAGGAAACCTGTTGAGTTTAAAGGACCTGTTCCCCACCGAGCTGAAGCACCGGCACCACATTTTCTGTCAGTGATGGAGGGGTGAGGCATTGCATAACATCCCAAACATGTTTGATGAAAAGGTCCGGACTCTGAGTCTTCATCAGATGAAGATGGAAGGATTTCTCTGTAAAAAGGAGTAATAAATTACTGATATAAAAGATTATTGTTTCCTTCGTTCCACCTTCTGCTTACAGAAACGGCTCCTGCATCCTTTGTTCTGATAATTCCTTCAAGGTTTCACATTCACTTCCTCACATGCTCGGAACTGTGACATTGCCAGGAGTCTCCCGGGATATTAGTGGATTAGCATGGTGACCTCTTGTGTGTCTTTGATTTCCCTTTTCCTCTGATCGCATTTCCCTCGTCCTCACAGCTCATCGATCTCCGTCCTGCGTTCCGTTTCCTTCCAAACGTCTCTTCTCTGCGTCTTCCTTTCCCCTGAGGTTTTATTTCATCCCTCGTGCTGCTTCCTCTCTGGGATGAAGGAGCAGCTCTGCATGTTGAAGATGATATGAAAACCGGATTCAGCCACATTGCAGGGCACAGTCAGAAATAGTCTGCGCACATTTTTAGGCCTGGTCAACCTGAAATCTCTGCACGAAGCGTGGAGTTGATGAGGTCACGGGAAAATAAAAATCAATGATATTACACTTTTACTTGAAGACGTGTAATTTGCACCAAGAAGGAAAAACACGACACGCTAATAAAAATCCTCAGTATTCAGCCGAGCCGAGTTGTGCACACAGAGTGTAACGGAGAATTAGACTCAGCAGCGGGGGGTGGGGGGGGGGATCAATAACAAAAGAATTGTTCTGTGAACTTTTTGTTTCTATCAGCATCTGTCTGTCACACAGCTGTGCGTTTCTTTTACCTGCATTTCTCTATTTTCTGTCTCCCTAACTTTTACATTTCCGAACATCAAGCCAAATGCGGGATGTTTTATTACCAGGTGGAATATGAAGTTTGCTGCTTTTATTGATCCATTGATCTGGAAGCTGTAATAAATGATCAAATATGTCAAACTGATCAAATATGGATGTGAATAAAATTCAAATTAAATAGAAATTGTGTTTATTTCCAAACATATCTAACATATGAAAAGTGGATTTAATTTAAGAAATTTGACATTTCTTAATGTATAAATACGTTTTAAATAAAAACTAAATTTTAGGGGATCTTTTACTGGTGGGACTGGGAGACCAGACTGTGCTCCATGTGGCCCCTTAACATGTAAGTCGATCTCTGCTTATCGAGAGTTTAGCTCTGCAAGGATCCTCTTCTGCAGCCGAGAGTCCCAGAATGTCCAGTCTGAACCGTCCTCCTGGTGTGGGAACCCAAAGGGAGGGTCGCAGGCTTACAGATCCAACCCAAAAGGGTGGAGCTTGATACAAAGCAGTTCACTGATTGGTCAAAAGAGGCGTGACTCTGAGGCTACTCCCACCACCGCTGGAAAAGCAGGGTTCACCTGACCAACCCATACCGACCCGGGCCTGTCAGAAACTGGGCTGATGCCATGATCTGAAGCGGATGTGAAACTCTAACGTTTGGTTTGAGACAAGTGTGAAAGTAGTGGGACGCTCATTTAAATATTTATCTGAGTCTAAAAGCAGGAAAGATGCGTCAGGCAGGCGCTTGTCTCTGTGAAATCTGCTCTAATTAGCCTTTTAGGCCCAAAATGTCAATAAAGTTTTTATAAACTGACATAATATGTATATTATAGAGGTGAAGCTGTACAGAGAACGTATATAAACAGCATATTTCACTTATCCTTTGCTTGTTGGTATAATTATAGTTGAGTATAACCTGTAAATGCATATTTGTACTGGACTTGTTGGGAAGTTCGGTTGAGCTTTTATTTTTGTTTCCACTGCATCACCACACTGCTTCAACACAGTGACACGTTTTGTTTGGGAAAAGCACATCTTCTCTTCTGGGAGGAACATGTGGAAACCAAACTCACTCATTCTCATTAAATCTTTTAAATACAGCAATGAAACGACTACAACAGTGAAGATTCGCCGGTTCTAGAATAAAGTCTTATTTCTCTTCAGATTTAAGTAAATTTGCAATAAAACCATTTTGCAGAAAAGCTTCACAAGTAAAAATCTGGCTTGTTAGCATCAGCACACTTTAATTTTTGTGTTTTTGTTTCGTTGTTACAGATAAGAACTTGTTTAAGAAATGAAACCAGCAGCAGGAAGAGACGGCGACTCTTTCTGGTGATTCATAGAAGTTCATTTAAACAAACTTTGTATGCTGCAGCAACGAAACAATCATTCTTGTACTGGTCACATCTTTGTGCTGCTGATAGTTACAGAGTAAAGTGCTGCAAATGATTTGATTATGCACCTAATAAGCTCTGCTTGTGTGACATCCTCAGTAATATGAAAAGATGATGATAATAGGCCTGCAGCTGAGTCATTGCCTGGCCACTTAACAAACTGAGGACAAAAGAGCTTAATTTCCCCCCAAGCTAACTCTTACAATAATGGCTACTGACATTATCTGCACAACTTTTTCTTTGCTGCTTTTATTGTTAGTGAATTAAAAAGTAAAGTCTCGGTCACAGCTCTCTCTAGTGGCTGCAGTGGGAAGTGTGGAAAAAGTCTCGCTTATATTCCTGTTACATACATTTATTTTAAACGTTGTCAAACGCTGATGCCTGCATGCTGCTGTGCATGCAGTCACATTGACCTCGTCAGGATCAGGTGCTGTTTCTAATAACAAACCTGGCGATGCAACTTACATGCAGGTTTCTGAATGTGGAAGCGGGACTTCAGCCCTGATCCAGGTGTGTTGGAGCAGGCATGCATCTGAAAGCTGCAGGATAGCAGCAGGACCGGACGTGTTTGACTCTGTTCAGTCGCACAGAACATATCAGATATGACAAATGCAGAAAAAGGAGTTTTTCTCTCATCAAGCTGTAAAATGTAATTGTGAGAGTAAAAATCTAGGATTATCATCCAGGAGGCAGCGTCTAAACTCCACATGGAACCGTTATCTTCATGTCGCTGGATTTATAAACTACTTTCTTTTGCTGTTGCTGCTTCAGTTTAAAACGATCCTAAAAGCCGTGATGCCCATCACTTACTGGTTTTTCTAGTTTTCTTTCTTCAGGATTGTTTGCTAGAGTTAATCAGCAAAATCAGCACCAGTTTTCCAGTCCAAACCATCAGTGCTCTTCCCAGTGCCCTTCCACCTCTTTCTGCTGGCACCACTTGGTTTTATTGGATTCTCCTTTATTGTTTGTCATATTTGTTGCAAAACTTTGGCCCAGCTGCATTTTGGTTGCAAACAACTTTATTCAGCAGTAAATCTGTTTTTTTTTTAAGCTGGAAAATGTTGCGAATGTTTTAAGACCTAAATAAGCCGGACAGGAAAAATACTGGGTCTAAAACACCTTAACGATTACTCCTTCACCTAAATCATGAAAACAGGAAACAAATTGAACTCCTGGTGTTGACTTTTAGCCAACAGGCTGTATTACTGGATTATTACCTGAGCAGAGGTTCTGCAGTTAGAACGAGGGCAGATCAGTGGAGTGAGACATATTTGCTCCTATATTCTCAAACAGTCTTGCTGTTCTCAGCGTTGAGACAAATGACAGTGACTCCACATGTGCAGACGCATTGTTTGGATGTGTCAGGCAGCGTGACAGCTGTGTGCTGCGAGGACTTTGTTTTCCATCTGCCTCTGCACTTTTCTTTTTTTCACCACATCATTAAAAAGTCCGAAGAGAAGCAGAGGAAGAGATGTGGGTGACAGCTTTGCAATGCCAACAGCTCCTGTGGCGTAAACATGTCAGAGAGCCGCTCTGTCAACACGCAGGACGGGCAACAGGAGAGGATGACTCTGCTGCCCGGGAGGCCTTATAGGAAGATGAAGACCAGCGAGCTCCTCTGAGACATCTGCAGTGTGGCATCATGTTGACATCAACACTTAGGTTTCACTTGTCCTCTGCAAGTTCCCATGACGACCCTGTGTTGCTGGCACACGAGGAAACGTTCTTATAGTCCAACCAACAGACAAAGAAGTCAAACTTATTGTGAATCTCTGCGTGTTTCCAATGGGGATGGATACGTCTACATCCGTCAAACATCCAGGTACCACATTTCTTTTCCCTTCGGCGCGTTTCAGGCGGTAAAACTTTATGTGAAGTGTTGCAGCCTGTACATGTTAAGACATGAAGCGCCCTAATTTCTCACCAGGGTTTGGACAGTTTTTCTTCCTGGATGTTTGCTGGAGGATTTCTTTGTTTGCTTAAATTCTACAACATGTTCTGCTGCAAGAACATGTTGGACTTGTGGGTAAACGTACATCATCAGTGTGGGTGATGCAAGGTTGCTATGGGTACCGGAGTCACGCCCCCTGTTGCCTCAAGAGAAACCAGCACAATCTGAAAGTTTGAGTTTTATATTTGTTCCACGTTGCATTAAACATTCAGAGAAATAAGAAATATCGATACTGATAATGTGTGTGCATGTGGAACATATGGCAATGTGAACACGAGAGTCAAGCGGTGCACTCCGAGTTTTCCTTCCAGGGACAAACATGGAGCCAGAAAACATGAAGCCAAAGAAAAACGTAGTTTAACTTAAAAGCATGTTTGGAAAAAACGAAACCATATGTTTCAGTTTGAAATGCTGTCATGACTTCTGCTTTCCATATCAGTCCTGCAGGTTTTCTGACTCCAATTAAAAGCATCCAGCAACCTAAAAGTTCCACACAGCCAGAATCAGGTGTGTTGGAGCAGAAAGACATTGAAAATCTGCAGGTTCCTGTATCGGTGCAACACAGTGCTTCGGAGCTTATTTCACACTCTTCATTAAATCCTTTAGAAAGGAAACTGGCTAAAGAGGCTCAGCAGAAAGCCAGATTTATGGTAACCTCATCTGACACCAGATTTCAAACCACATCTGGAACCACATCCAACACAGAATCGGTCAGTTCTCTGAAAACAGTTCTGCTTTCTACATTTGCACATTTGCATAGATGAAGTGGAGGTCCGTCATGGAACTACTGAACCCTCCACCACCAGTCCTTCCTCTCTTTCTGTTTGATTGTTTCTATATTTACCTCGTCACACAGCAGCAGTTATAAAACTAATGCGGTATGTCGCTGAATGTCATGGTGCCGTCGGAGGATAACGAGAAACTCGAGGCCGCCTGTTGAACTTCAGTTGCTCACTTTCTTTTTTATTCACACTGACATGAAAGGCTGCAGGTCATGGTACCTAATCAGGCATTAAAACAGGAGATTTTACTACTAAAGGTTTCCCTGACATTTCAAAGTTGCCATAGCGATGTGTCCTCTGACCCGTCTCCATGTGGGAACTACCTTTCAGGTGGATAAATGCCTCCAGCAGCCTACTGGTGGGCTCCTGTCCCACCCTCCAAATGTATCTTTGTAGAAAATAATTTCCACGTCTCCACCAAGCCCTTTATTTTTAGTTTTACTGAAATAATAACATGAACATAATAAATAATAATGAATATAATTAAAGCTGCATGATGTCAGAAAAAACCTGAATTACATTAATAATAAACTTGCACAGTTTTTATTTGTGTGAATATTAAAACGGATATTTTTCTGTATTTCAGACTTAACCTGGTGTTTTATTCCCCCATTTCAGTGTGCTGGCCCCCGCTGTTTGTGTTTTACCATAAGCATGTTTATTACAGGTGTATTGAACTTATCAGGAACCCTTGAAACAGTTGAAGACATTTGTTCAAACTGCAGGAGCAGCAGCGTGTCTACTGCACACATCTACATTACAACCATGACCTACATCATATAATAACATAATCAACATTACTTATTTAAAAAAATGCAGCTGAACATGTGAGAAGCTGCTGTTTCTTTCTGTGTTGCTGTGAGAAAGGTGTGATGATGTCCTTACAGTCCAAACTATGAAGAACATCTGGATGTAAATGTGAGTTTACTGACTCTGTTACTCCGTCTGCAGCTGAAATGTTTCTGAAAATAATGTATTTATAATGTGGAGATTCCTGCTTGAATATGTAACTTCTGCATTGTTCAATAAAGTTTTGGGAGAGAAAAAGGTAACCCGGCTGTCTCCTTTCAACCAGAGTGTGCACTATGGAGTACGCAGAGGAGGTAGTACACTTTATGGCCTCTGTAGTCTGCGTACGTCGAAGCGTGCAGTGCATGGTTTGAGACACAGAAACCAAACTAACATGCACACAACCTGAGTTTCTGTGCAAAACAAATGCAAACTGGGTGTGTAATTAAACATAAATTAAATAAACTGTGATGTTTATTATTATGTCTAATAAAGGGTTAAATCAGAATAAGGCCTGAATGAAATGGATTCATAACTCGCCAACCATCATCAGAGATCTAATTCCTCAGTGAGGAAACGGGGTTCGTTCAGAACCACAGCTTACGTCCGAAGATGAAAAAGTTTCAAAAGGGTCCAAAAGGAAAAGTTGTCTAAAAGCTTAAATTGAAAAAGAATCTAATACATCCCATCGGGGGCTCAGATTTAGTTACAAAAGGGGGAATAAGCTCAATTCATTATCTGGGTTACTCAGATAATAGTTGCCTGAAAGTGTGTCTATCGTTCATGCATGTCTCCAGCAGAGCTGAAGAACAACAGCAACAGGTACAAAAGGTAACGGAAGGGAGAGAGTATGTGTGTGTGTGTGTGTGTGTGTGTGTGTGTGTGTGTGGGTGTGAGCTTCTTAGTCTGCCGGTCACTGCCTGGGGGGCAGGGCTTGGGCCTTGCCCACCAATAAGCATCCTGGGGATAAATCTCCCTCCTTCTAAACGTTATTAAGCATTAAAAATAAAGAATATCAATTAAACATAAAAGACAAATCACATCATTAAAGTCAAGATGAAAAAGGTCAAATGTACATAAAGGCTAAAAATCTGGTAAAATGATTAAACCAAAGTAAGAAATAAGTCTTTGAAATGAACATTAAGAGATTAAAACAACTCTTAAAATGTGATGTCATATTGAGGATGTGACATCTGTAAAAGTCCTGTTGGGTAGCTGTAGGGTTGATGAACTTATAACATAAAACGCTGGTTTCTTAAACTTTGTAAACTTTGTAAGAGTGAGATTGGAAGAGAGTGCGCTTCACTCCAAGGTATGGACACAGCAACCTCCATTTCTTCCTTGGTGAGGCTCCAAATGGCTTTCATTATCTTGTTGAACTGTTTATGAGAGGGCTATCTTGTGTGCTGTTAATGAGTGATGGGGTTGTTCTCCTGTGGAAACAAAGTAATTAGTTCAAAAGGTCTCAACCCAGTTTGATTTCTGCTCCTGGAACGGTCTTAAAATGGGGTAAAGGAAGGTTATCTTCAGCTTATCATCACTGTCACTCTGCAGAGTTTAAGAGCGATGTCGGATTTGAGGGTGAATTATCTGCTACAACTGTTTAAACCTTTTATTTGCCCCATTGAAACACAAAGTCTCATTTACCATTAAGACCTGTTTTGGACAGACATGCTAAACATTTAGTTCCAGTTAAAGGCTGTGTCTCATTTCAGGGACTGCAAAGTTCCAAGTAAGCAGCCTACGGAGACTACGCAATGACTTCTGGGTGACCACGAAGGATACATAGCATGAACTCTTTGTTTTAAGCTAATTCGACCCCAAACGAGCGCATTTGAAGCGTGGATAAGAAGCAGCAATCTAACTGGGACAGTACTGGCGCGCCAGTATGACATCACTTCAAAACCGAACTTCGAAGTATGGCTGAGTCTGAATGTGCACCCTGTGCCCTGCATAGTGCCATATATCCGAATATACTTTAGGACAAAAGTAGTGCGCTATGAAGCATAATTTTTATCGCTTTTCCACTAAATAAATGTGATAAAAAAGCAAGAATAAAATGCAATATAAGTAAACAAGACATTTTCACATGAAATTAGATTAGATTTGCAACCATATAGTGTGTTATGTAGTGAATGAGGGGTTAGGGCATAGGGGCACATTCGGACACAGCCAAAGTGTTTCTGCCGTGTGTCCAATGCACTTCCTGACGTATCTCCTCCTTCTGTACCTGCAGCTGCACACCTGTCCTTTATCACGCCATCAAGCTCTGCAGCATTGAACCCAGCTTCAGGTTTCTCTCTCTTCTTGTTGTTTGAGACACGCCTGTACTTTTATACTCTGCATTTGTCAACGCAGTTATTTTTAAATAAACCTGCTTAGCCTGAAGACGAGCCATCCGTCTGTTTTTGCTGAAGGACGGGTCTGAAAACACCTGTTTCAGCTGTGAAACAATATACACCCAAAGTCATACAAGAAAGTGGCAAACTTTGTAAATACAAAGCCAAGTAATGATGTATGTCCCAAACTTATTGATCTGGAAGGTAAATGAGTTCATATTTTCCTTTTTATTTGCAGCAATAAAATTCTGGATCTATATTCTCTATATTGTGTTACAATTTAATTTCTGCTTAACGGCCTAAAAGTAAGAAAATGCATCATAAATGTCCTGATAATGTAATTGGATTAGTTTTTTTTCACTCCTGCAGTCACAGAGAATAAAAACTGAAGACATGCCGTGTAATCGATGCTCAGACTGAGAGCGATGAAAAGACACAGGCTTACAAACATTGTCCTAAAATGGTTAATAATTAAAGGAAATGTGCAATTTCTTGCCAATGGATGCTTCCGGCACGTTGAAAAGTCTTTTGGGCCTGGTCTTACTGGTTCTGGGACATTAATGACCTCCAGTAGGTACCTCTGGTGTTGACACATCAGGACCAATCGCTGGTTCCACAAATATTCTGCAGTTGCAGAAAAACTGAACATACAGACCTGAAAACTGAATAATCTTTAGAACTTTTCCTCTTTTTTGTTTTAAAATGAAGTTTTAGGAAAAATCACGTTGTAATAGATTACATTTTTCCCTAAGCAATGCTGCCTAAGTGAATTTAATCACCTGGATTATAAGAAGCACTACATTTTTACACTCTAAGGCAAGTTAATTGGTGTGTGTGTGTTAGTGTGTTTGTGTGTGTGTGTGTGTGTGTTTGTGTGTGCGCGCGCGTGTGTCTGAGATGCAGGCAGAACTGAGCAGGTTGCCATGCTGGGCAGAGTCTAGAGCTTCAATTGCTACCACCCGCAACCCATTGTCCTCCTCGTTACACCACTACTTAAGTACAAGCAGAAGCTCCAGACTTTGCCAGATTGTCTCTTCTTCTCACTGGTAATCAGGCCCCACAAGAGCTCATCGAATCCAAATGGTGTTTTTCATCACTCCTGTTTTTTTCATCCCCCCTTCCAGCTTGCCTTGACCAGGGATGGTGAAGCTGAAGCCTCATAAAACATTAAGCAAGTTTGACACAAATGCCTGGAAATGAACCACTGTGTTAGAAACATTTAACACGTCAACATGGCTCCATCTGCTGGCTGTGGGTGTCTGATGCATCAGAGGGAAGCATTGATAGGATTTCATCAGTGCACATCTGTAATTCTTGTCTTCTGACTGAGTGTTCAATGAAATAATACATTTTCTACTCTAAATAAATAAATCTGATTCTTTCTCAATATAAATGATAAAAGGACTGATGGCAACAGAATTATAGTGTTAATATTTACCAAAATTGAAACAACAGTCGTAGTCGACTCATAGCGACATCTGTAGTGGGGCGGAAAACCCGGAGAGAACCCACACTAACACAGGGAAAGCCCACAGTCCGAGCCCGGCATCAACATATGAACATATATTAACAAAAATCATGACATATTTCTGACCCAGTGTTAACGCTCCAGACTGTCTTGGCGAAATTAAGCAAAAACCCAAAACATAAACTTTATTCAAACGATTGACAATTGTTGGAACTTTTGTCATGAGCAGCCTCACCAGCAACGTGAACCGGGTGGAGCTGTGGTCACACCTCGCTCCTCTGATGTGGCTATTCTCTTCTCATAAACCCATGATCTCCTTTGCGTTTCAACCGCCTTTTAAATCATTGAGATTAACAAACCCGCCCCTTCCCAAGAGCAGAGAGCACTGCTCATCCACACTGATGAGGTAACGAGGCCTCGCTTGGTGTTGACTTTTAGCATGCTGAATCACGTGTTGCAATATTGGTCAGAACACTTCCGTGTCACACGCTTGATACGTGCTCGATCATTACATCCTTCGCCTCAGATCTCCAGGTTTCAGTCTCCCGCCATTCCCCTCAGATCCCCCCAGCTCTGGAATCTCAGAAACTTTACCACCTGCATGCTCGCCCTGCCTTTCCATCTGAATTCAGTCACCCTCAGATCAGCCGCCTCCTCGGCCATTTTACCAGGTTCCAAGCGAGTCAAACATTTTCTTAATACCACACTCGTCATCATTCATCCCTGCTCAGGACTCAGCCTCTGGACCAGTTCAGTTCTGTCTAAAAAAACTTCTCACACACTCAGGTTATATTTCAGGTTTTCTTGTCATTTGAGTTTGTTTTCCATGTTGTCATTTTAATTAAAAAAAACATCTGTGCGCAGTAAATGGAAAAGAGGTTGAATGATGTGTGTTCATACATTTAATCACTTTAATATAGAATTATTTTAAATTTCCTGTTTAAATTGGTACAAAACAAACCAGTTACTGGAACCAGTTTTTAACTCCATAACAACATAAATGGAAGTAAGGAAGGATGGTGCGAACTTATTTCCACTTCCTGCAGCCGTGAAGTCGGAGGCGAACCAAGACGATTCTTTGCATTCATGGACATCATCTATTATTTATGAAAGACCTCGACGACCACATGAAACCACTCCAGTCTCTTTTATATGATGAGATTAAATCTGTTTACAAGCACTGAAATAAAATAGTTATGCAGCAACTACATCACAAAGAAAAGTGGGGAGAAAAGGCGAGTTGGAGATTATTACAGCAGCTATTCCCACCCCCCTCCCCCGTGGCAGTTTGCAGCAACACATTAAACATGATGGTTTATGACACCATACACCAAGGCCCCAAAAACACCGGGTGTCAAGCAATCAATATTTAAAGCAATAAACATTTCTACTTTGCAGAATGTGCCTCCTGCATAGAAGTTCAGCAGCCGTTAATCTTCCATGCAAACTGCTTCAGGACCAGCATTACCACGGCGACCAGGGGCGAGGACACCGTGCACATCACAACTGGTTATGATGTTATGGAAGCAACATCAGGAAGGTTTTCTATAAAGAAAAGAACTTTACACATTGAAGAAATGTAAAACTATACAATGGCTGCCATGAATTTTAAAACTTTATCAATGAAGAAAATAATTATTTATAATCATTATATGTTATTTATTTAGAGACTCAATAGCAGCCATCAAACCGGTGACACACTCGGCATTCTGGGAAATTTTGTATACCCCTTCATTTGAAGTGTGCTTCTGAAAAAACCTTCCTTTGAGGAGGTAATTAAACCTACAACTACCCCTCCATCCTAGCGAGGTGGGGCATTATTACCCCTACATGTGGACCGAGGGGGCAACGGGGGGAAATGGGACTCAGCTGAACTCTTTGCAGAACCTGAGATCAAATGTTTGGACCTCCTGTTGAACGTTATTACATCAGTACATCGTATCACCCTGTTTTGCACACAGAAGTTCTGGAAGACCAGCAACCAGCACTGCTTCTTGTATAAGTATGACCAGTTTACTGATGGGATGATGACCATTCCTATGTAATCTATGCACAAATAGCAGCTGAAGTCCCCCACCCACCCACCAACACGAAAGGCCCACAAGCTCATAAGTCACTCCAGCGTGTCGGGGGGGTTGTTTTTACTCCTGGCACAGTAGTCGACATTGACAAATAGTTTTGTGTTTTAGCCTCTGAAATCTTCACTTCCAGCAAAAGTTTTATTTTAATATTTTACTTTTAAAATGGCAGCAAATGGAAACATTTCTATTAAAAGTTCTGCACACATTCTGAATCATCTCTTCTGTGACGCTGTGTGGTTCTCCAGCTGTACAGGTCTAAGGCAGGAAGCACCAGAATGACTTCCCAGTACTCAGACTGGGAAACCAAACGTCCAGTCTGAGCTGCTTGAACGTCTTCTAAATCCAGAAGCTTCAACTTGCTTTACAACAGACGCTGTAAATGTAGTACTGTTATTTTACATGTATGTATTTATCTTTACTATATTTATATTTTATCTTTATAAATATGTCTTTTTGTGTGTATTTTATTGTTTTTCTTTGTACTAAATGTCTCGCTTTATGGAAAATTATTAGATTATTTAATTGTTTTAACTTTTATTCCTTTAAAGCAAAATATTTCAGTTAATGAAAATTAGTTTCAGAGATTTCTGTAGCAACACACACATACACACACACACACAGGGCTGACCTTTTGTTCACTAACAGGTTGAATGGAACAGAGTAACAAATCAAAGTCTCCAGAGTTTGCTGCATTGGCGGCTTCCCAGCAGGTAGAAAATTCCACTCAATAAACCATCTCCTTCCAGAAGCGAAATCCATTTGGCTCCGGCGTCTCCAGGCTTTCAGTCCATCAGCTAAAGGCAAAAAAAGCTAAAGGCAAGGTGGGGTGGAAGGGGGGGCATTGATGCCAAGGAGACATGCAAATATAAGCTGCATCTGACAAGCAGGAAAAAAGCTTTTTCTGCTGTTTCATGTTGAAGCTTCTCCTCTAAAGATATTTAGTGTTTCCATATGATCAGATTCCAAATATTTTAATTACAAAGATTCTAAGTATTTATTAAATATTCGGTTCTCTTTTTGTAAAAGCTTTCAGAAGGAAAAAAATCCCATTTTCGCCCATAAAAATACTTAAATAAACAGAAACATGTTGGTTGCATTTGCTTCGCATATGAGCGGTCCTTAAAATAGCTGCCGCCTCTGCTGGGAGCGCGCTGCCCGCCTGGAACACTGTAGTTTCCAGGTAGGGGGGGGGCTGTGGGGCAGAAAGGTGACGGAGAGGAGGACACCTGCCACAGGAACATATGGGACACGCGCTTGGGATGAGATGGGATCTGACAACCAAAGAGATCCCTGGAGATCCAGCAGGGGGGGTCAAGCCTGAGCCGAGTCAGCTGACACTGTTTCAGGTTCAGGTTTAAAAAACTGAATTTCCTGATCTGTGTTTTTCTTTGAGCCTAAAGCTGCATTTCCTTCAACAGGAAGGTTTAAAAAACCTGAACACAAATTCTGTCCTGCGTGTTGTTTATCAAACCACACAAATATTCCTGGTGATAGCTGCAATGCTAACATTGAGCAGCTAACTGGTCCTGCTGCTAGTAACACATATTAACACACCATACATATTCACACATATTAACAGTTTTACATTTGACTGAATTTTTACTGTTTTAACACAATTGAAAGTCCACATTTGGTATAAGTGTCACTTTTTCAGTCTTTGTTATTTTCTTGCTTAAGAATAGCTTCTTGACAGCTACATTTCCATGGAGACCATTTCCAACAAGGCTGCTGCCAACAGTAGACGTCTGGAAATGGTCATTTAGGCCTGATATGATTTATTTTTGTCCTCCTCTTGTCGAGTGGGGGGGGGGGGAGGAAAAAAAGGGGAGAGGGGGGGGGGGGGAGGGGGGGGGGGGGGGGGGGGGGGGGGGGGGGGG
>JBAMHX010000018.1:24807137-24830184 GCA_037177515.1 Pseudomugil tenellus | reverse complement strand
ATATATATATTTGAGTCTTTTTTTAAGACATGAGCTGTCAGTTTGGGTTGTCCAAGAGGACATTTCACGCTGGTAAGAAGGTGTGCTATACAGGAGATTTTCTGCTCTTTTAAAAGTTGTTGTGATGAGTCTCCATGGCAACAAGACTTATTTACCACCAAGATCAACTGATAATGTTCTCCAAATACAAGATTATCAGTGAAATAACACTTCTAATCTCAATTGGCTTAAACAGAAAGAGAAAAGGATGCAGGGCTGGAGTGAGGCAGAAAGAAAATGATGGAGATTTAGAGTTTCTCACAGTTGTTGTGATGGGTAACGTTAGCTCGCTAGCTAACAATGCTGACGAGCTCCAGGTGGTAACGTAACATATCGCAGACTGTAATGATTCTGTACACGGCTTCAAGACAGTCCGGGCAGACCGCAACAACTCAGCGGAAAATTAAAGGGATGTGCAGTTGCAGTACTGGTCAACCATCGTCGGCGTCATCCTGGACATGTTACTGTTAAAGAGAAGAATTGCATAAGAGACTTGGAACTGCTAGCTGAATTGAGCTACATGCTAGCTGAAGTGAGCTACATGCTAGCTGAAGTGAGCTACATGCTAGCTGAAATGAGCCTAAAGCTTTCCTGTCACACCTCCACTGTCACCCTGCAGCTCAGTCAAGGACCTGAACACAACCTCATCTCCCTCCACATCTCCTGGTGTCAAGTCCAGATGGTATCAGTCCCAGAGTTCCCAGCTCAAGACAACTATGTTGATTCTCCAGCACCAGTTCAACACCAGTCTGTGTCAGAAAAGAATACCAGTGATGTGGAAAACATCCCGCCTTGTTCCAGTGCATGAAAAACTCCAACCAGCTGAACTAAATGACTACAGAATATAAATTTCCCTCTGGGATTAATAAAGTATTTTTCATCTTCATTATCATCATATATATATATATATATATATATATGGGCAATGGGCTTCATATATTTATATAATGTAATCAATGGCTTCATTGGAGACAACATCATGGCAGTATGTCATGAGGTGTTTATGTGGTTTTCTTTTATGCCTAAAATCAATAATAATGTATTTTAGTCATACAAAATGTCTGTTTTCCTCCCTGCATGTCTGTGTATTTCACAGTAGAGCCGCTTTTAATCTGCTTACCGTGTAAATGAAGAGATGCAAGCACACAGATCTGCCACATTTAAACTCACAATCTGAAATGCTGCAGATGCAAAAGCAGGTTTCTGCAGTGAGAATTACTTTGTCCTGAAATGATGGACTAAAGTCAACCAGCAGGCTGGATGATGCTGCACAGTTTCAACCCGCAGAGATGCAACGCAACAATACTTCTTTAATGTTTAATCACCATTACTTTTACAGCAGGGTGAAGATTAGGGTTGCTGGCTGTGGGAATTACTGTAATCAATGAGAATCCCAACAGGTATAATGAGAAAGGTTTGTGTGTGCATGCTGGTATAAATATAGATCAGTTGTATTGATCTTGATCATAAGGAGTCGGAGCCCTGAGGGCTTTCCCTTCCAGTCATCTAATGAGGAAAAGCACATGGGATAGCTGAGAAGCGTGAGGCAGCATGGAGGAGCAGACGTCTGCGTTGCCTGTTCACACTGAAGTCATGATAAACGTTTCTGTCGATCCCAAAGTTATTGTCATTTAATAGCGTCGACATAAATCATCTATTTTAGTTCCACTTTAAATCTAATGGGCTTTTTATCCAGACTAATCTATGGATTCAGTACATGAAATAAACCCTGCTGCTCAGTTAAAGCTACGTGATTGTTTACAGCATTAAACGGGAGCATTCAGTCTGCATCAGCGTGTATTTGTGGCAGATAGCCGTTACCATGCTGACTGCCTTTCCTCTCAGGTCTATACATCTTTCTGACAGCAGGACTGCGAGTGTGTCAAAGAAGCTTCCTGCCTCCCTGCATGAGCTCCCACAGGGCAATGAAGCACCACGCTAACTGCATCTGCTGGGCTCCACAACACAAAAGGCACACCTGTCTTTGGAAGGGGCTGGTTTGAGGCCTGCGGGGGTCGGCACTGGTTCCAGCTGCTCAGATGGCTTCATACAGATTACGTTTGGTGGGGCTGAACGTGAATCACACCTCAATAAAATATAAAAACTGCTTCATCTTGTCCTTGTAACAAACTGTCTCCTGAAATGATCGTTTCATCAGTTGTTTATAATGTGATGCTTGTACACGACGTAAATGGGGATGAAAACAGCACCGTGTCTCTGCGGGGAGACGGGGATCATCAGAGTCCCGGCGCCGGTCTTCCTAGAAACGCAGTCCACAGGCTGGCTCCGGGGACATGTCCCTGCCGTGGGGACATGTTTGAATCAGCACATCTGTCCTCGCCATGGGGACATGTCTGGATCAGCACATCTGTCCCCGCCTTGGGGACATGTCTGGATCAGCACATCTGTCCCCGCCGTGGAGACATGTCTGGATCAGCTCATCTGTCCCCGCCGTGGGGACATGTCTGGATCAGCACATCTGTCCCTGCCGTGGGGACGTGTCTGGATCAGCACATCTGTCCCTGCCGTGGAGACATGTCTGGATCAGCACATCTGTCCCAGCCGTGGGGACATGTCTGGATCAGCTCATCTGTCCCAGCCGTGGGGACATGTCTGAATCAGCACATCTGTCCCTGCCGTGGGGACATGTCTGGATCAGCACATCTGTCCCCGCCGTGGAGACATGTCTGGATCAGTTCATCTGACCCAGCCGTGGGGACATGTCTGGATCAGCACATCTGTCCCTGCCGTGGAGACATGTCTGGATCAGCACATCTGTCCCCGCCTTGGCGACATGTCTGAATCAGCACATCTGTCCCCGCCTTGGCGACATGTCTGAATCAGCACATCTGTCCCCGCTTTGGGGACATGTCGGGATAAGCACATCTGTCCCCGCCTTGGGGACATGTCTGGATCAGCACGTCTGTCCCCGCCGTGGGGACATGTCTGGATCAGCACGTCTGTCCCCGCCTTGGCGACATGTCTGGATCCGCACATCTGTCCCCGCCGTGGGGACATGTCTGGATCAGCACATCTGTCCCCGCTTTGGGGACATGTCTGGATCAGCACATCTGTCTCTGCCGTGGGGACATGTCTGGATCAGCGCATCTGTCCCTGCCTTGGGGACATGTCTGGATCAGCGCATCTGTCCCTGCCTTGGGGACATGTCTGGATCAGCGCATCTGTCCCTGCCATGGGGACATGTCTGGATCAGAGACGAGTTAAAAACACACTTTGTTCATAAAGAACAGCTAAAAACTCGGTTTGAACCATTTTAAAGAGAATAATAAAACATTTAGTAATCCAAATTATTTAGTGAATAAACAGAAATTTAATCTAATCTTGTTTGTTGAGTTTGACCAAAATGACGACGTATCTGTTTGCTTCTGTGTGGGAAAACCACCTGATGACGTTGTGAAAAGCTTTCAGTGATGTTTTACTTTTTAATGTGAGTTTTTTATTGTGATATTTAAGTTTTGCGTAAGTGCAGGGTGATGATGCTGCTAACTGTGACTTTAACCCCCCATTAAAGCAAAACATTCGCCGGTCATGTAGTTCTACTTATATTTCACGCTGTGTTTTATGACGAAAAGCCTGAAGCCGAGCCAAACGGTACCACCATGAACTTCCAGAACTTTCTCTAAACTCAGACATGTTGGCAGCAAACTGAGAGACTTCAGCTTTTACATCTATGTCATTATTATTTCCCACTTTCTAAAAGTTGCCAGCCTGTTGACACACTGCTGGCAAAGATTTCCGCTATGAAAGGAGGAATGTGGGACCAGAGCAGCACTGCAGCGTTCACTATCAATCAAACTGACATCTTTTGTGAATTTCTGCTGCAAATAAAAAATGCGCGCTACCTTTTGCACCGTCCCAGAGGTTCAGACATAAAAGACCAGATGCTCTCCAGAGAGCAAAGGAGCAGACGCTGGAGGAGGAAGGGTTTCCTCTTATATTTGCTATGACTTTGATCACACAGAATCATCCACATGTTGAACTTAGTTTCATTTTTCTTACCTGGAACTGAACAGTGTTGCTTCACCATAGTTGCTTCCAAGTAGCTGAAACCCCTTCTGACCGGGTTGCATGCGCCCCAACTCCATGTGCTCATCTTCAGTTTTGTATTACATGCACAGTAAATCCGACATCAGAGGTCATCAGCACTCGCTGCTGTCTCTTACTAATGTTTCCTGACTGCCACTGACCTACTTACATGCAAATGAGAGCCTACAATCTCTCCTCAGTCTAAGTAATGGTGGGTTTCTCCAAAGAGGATTCCAGATCCGACAAAGATCTGAAGACTTCAACACAACTGACCTCATTCCAAAAGAATATTAGATGAGCTCCTCTGTTCATCGCTCTTCTCCTTCCCCTTGGATCTAATGACACATAAATAGTATCAATAAATAAAAAAATGCCTTGTATTTCATTTTTCTAAATAGGAGAATTTGAGTGAAAGTTTCCAGAAGATTAGAAATGGATTAAAAGCTTTCTTACGGCCTGAAATCCTGGTTTGCAGGTGATTCAGCAGCTGTTTGTCAGAGCTGCAGGCTAATGGGGAACTTTGCATGAAAGCACGTCTGAACTATCTGCATGACAGACGCTCACTCATCTTCCCCCTTCCATCATCCAGCTCCTCAGAGTGGAAATAGCAGCCTAAATAAGAGGATGAGGTGAGTGCAAGTCTCTGCCCATCATCATACTGCAAATGAGACTCTGCCTGACTAATTTAGGACAGTCATCTTCATTTAGCCGTACGGCCTGCAGAGTGCACTCTGTGTCTCCGTTAAACCTCGTCACCAGTGCAAACTTTCCACTTTATGTCTTTGCACATGAAGGATGTGTGTTATCCAATCATTTCTGACACTGAGATATAAACAAGGAGCCGTAAGACGTAATTCAAACAGAAGTGTGTAAAACCCGATGTGCATAAAAACATCAGAAAAGTTTTAAACTGTCAAATGAGATGTGTATTAATACGCAAGTTCCTGGAAAAAATAGTTCCGTTGTAGCAGAAAGCTTGTTCACATGTCCAAAGTATGTTATCACAATCCCTGCTGAGGTTTTGGCAGCGTGACAGAGCAGGTATGTACGGTGGCCGGGAAGTGCAAAACAAAATTACATCTATTTTACATGCACTGTCAGTTTGAACACACAGGTTTGGACACACTTTTCTATTAGTGCAAATTTCCACCAAGCTCACAGTTCCCCTCATAGTGTGACTTGCATCCCAAAACTTTACTTAGTCACACATGATCTTTGTCAGAGCAAACAACAGCAAACAGAAACGGCTTGTAGGAGGCGTCAGCTGCCATCTAGCAATGTTAACGAATCCTTCATAACCTTCCTGTATCCAGACGGTGATGCGGATATCCTCCAAAATGTAATCACTTATTCATCTTCTCATTCTGGATATATCCTGAAAATTTCATGAGAATCCGTCCATACCTTTTTAAATTATGTTGTAGACAGAGACAAACTGAAGGACAAATGGATAACGCTGGTGTTGTGCCAAAGTACTAATCCCAGGCAGAATTTGTATCGCCTTACACGGGAGCGCACACTCGTTGCATCTAACGTTAGTCTATTTATTGGCACGACACTGACCATAAGATAACCTCTTTGGCAGAATTAAAAAGGCCCTCTCTCTCTCTCTCTCCTTTCTCTCCCCTCTCTCGCCCCTCTCGCCCTCCTTAAATGCAGGATTTAAAACAGTTAGTGGTGATTTGAAAGCTTTTGCTCATCTCATCCATATGAGCTTCTCTTTGTTTTAGTTGCTTTGTCAGTTTCCATCCAGATAAAACTGGTTTGCAAAGATTCAGATCAGGTTGAAATGAAACTATTTCTGTCATTTTGGTGCAAATCAAATCTTTCTCGACTGAAACGATATAATCTCATCATAACTGTGAACAAGAGAACTAAGTTTAACTTCCAACTCGCTTCACTTTCCTCAAGTGTTTCCCTCCTGATGCTGCCTCATTTAGTAATCTGAGATGTGTGAACATGCAAATGAGTCCTGATTAAATCCTCATCAGCAGAGAGAAGAACAAGTGTGCAGATTAAAGTCTTTGGCTTCAAGGACATCTCGTACGAACTCTCTAAATTGACTTTTTTTCAGCAACAAACAGAAATGCAAACATCACCTGAACAGATGCTGTGTTTTAGCTGATCTCTGGCTGACAGTTTTTCTTTAGAAGCATCACTTCTGAATGATACGAACATTTTCGCTAACAGAGTCCTGATTCAGGGTTTACACACATCCAATCGCAGATTCGTCAGCTGCAGACATCATTGTGAAACCACGTGCTGTCCCAATTCAAAGGTTCCTTCCAATCCACCCAACAAATCTGCACTTTGTACAAAGTCACACAAGCTAAAGTTAGCTTGACAGGAAGCGCCGTCAGCTCGCAGAGAGCTTGCCTGGGCGCCGCTCCCACCTTTTCTGTTTTCTGCACAAGAAAAGAAAAGTCCTGGTTCCATTTTCTGTCTTTTTTAATCTTTTTGTGTCTTTAGTGTAAGAATGAAATGACTTTAATTGGATAAACATTGCATCTGCTGTTGCTAGGCTACCAGGGACTGGACCACTATGGTAACTAGGTACGCTGTCTCATTCCACTAACGCTAAGCAGCTTCTGAGTGTCCGATGCAGTCTGAAATGTGCAAACCCTGAAGGAAACACAACTCTAGACATTAACAGATGGGCGGAGAGATGTTATCAGCACATGAAACAAATATTCAGCCCATCTGGTGGAATTTACAAAAAAAAAATTTACCCAAAACATTAAACCAACACGGTTTGTAGCGATATCCTGCAGGCTGTAGTGTTTTAACAACAGGACACAGTTCACTCACACTTTATAAGAGACTATGTAACTACTACCTAACGGCTTATTAAGTAGTTTCTTTTATAATTATTAAAACATGACTAAATCATTTCTGAAACCAGGTGAACATTTCTTTCTAACACTGTCAGCATACAAGCGCCTGGAACAAAGCTAACAGTTCTGTAGTGCATCTTTAAACCTGTGTAACTGCATCATTCTAAGCTAGAATTAGCTTTCTTTAATACTAATATCTTTTTAGTTTTTTTCCCAAACTGTGTGTTTTTATAGTAAAATCAGTATCTTTAATAATTCATACAACCATGAGGATGATGAGGACTTTCACCTCTTCTCCTACGTTACCTGTAAAAACATTCATTCATTGCCTGCATCACATGTCCAGTTCAGGAAGCTGCAGTTTATCCCAGCATGGTGAGACACAAATAGACCTGCACAGGAACAGCTGGACAGGAATCCCTGCACAGGAACAGCTGGACAGGAACAGCTGGCCAGGAATAGCTGGACAGGAATCCCTGGACAGGAACACCTGCACAGAAACAGCTGGACAGGAACAGCTGGATAGGAACAGCTGGACAGGAATAGCTGGACAGGAACAGCTGGATAGGAACAGCTGGACAGGAACACCTGGATAGGAACAGCTGGACAAGAACACCTGGACAGGTGACCAGTCCATGGCAGAGCCATAAAAACTTTGGTTTGATGTTTTTAACATCCTGGTTTCAGATCTGCAGCACAGAAAGATGCAAAACGCCTCCCGTCTATCCCGTCTTCTGTCTTCACTCTGCAGTCTTTGAGACGTCTTTACTGAGACAGACTGTCCATGTTGGCGAGATCCCATCAGAGTCCCAGACCCTGTAAATGATCAGACACAATGCAACGCATGCGGGTTTGTTTGGGGCTGCAGGGATGATTTTTGGCAGCATGAGACGTCGGACCCGTGTTGTGCTGCTGATACATCATCTGCAGCCGCCAACTCAGCAGATTCCTCCTGAAACTATAGAATTTAAGTTTGTGTACGAGAGCCGTGTAACATTCATATCTAACAAAATTTCATCTCTATGTCACAAAAGCATCAATGCTCATTCAAATGCAACAAAAGCAACATTGTGTGAGCGCTTAAGTCCAAACCATCACTGTCCTATTTCACTGCGGGGCTCCTGCCTGTTTGTGGGGTAAACAACACCATCATCAAATAATCCATTAATTATTTCTCACCTATCATCTGAATTTCATGCTTTACTGACGTGATAACCGTTATGCAGCATTTAAACGTTACTCCTCCCAGAGAGGACACTGGTACCGTCTGCAGCGGAAACTCAATTCAGCGTTGGCAAAATGGAGAATTAATGATCCTTTGGCTTTTTTTATCTTCTCCAGAGTTTCCAGTATTCTGTCAGAGAGGTTAGAGGAGGTGCCAACTTCCAGGAAATGAAACTAGTCTACATGCTCTCGGGATGGCCGTATCCACGTTTAGAGGGCGATTCTTTAATACCCGCCGGGTAAAATAGTGGATTTGATACTTTTCTGAGTACCGACATACCACACGATACAAAGCATATTATTTGTTCACCTCTGAGAGTTTGAGGGAATAAAAGTGTTTTCCTTGTTTCTTTGCAGCCAATCAGATGTCATGATGACATGTTGCTGCTGTTCCTGATGAGTTTTGCGGGTTGTTGCACATCGTTGCACATTATGGCATCTTTAATTTTGTACGTATTAAATGTGAATAACTTGATAATAATCAATAGTTTCATTATTTTTTTTTATCATTTTAAGATTCTTTTTCTTAGTTTTAATTTACTCACTGATATAATTTCTTATTGTTTTAACACCATTTCTTGCAATATTTCCATATGGCCCTTGTAATAAAGATATTAACTTTCACTGAACAATTGTGATTTTCTTCGAGGAGCTTGAAGTTTTTATCACTTCCACTTAGAAACTAACATAAAATAAGAGTATCGTATGGCCAGATGGCAACCCTGTCACCGTCAGGGAAATTAGTTAAATAGTTAAATACTAAGAATATTAACTGGATGTGTGATAATATGCAGCAAAAAAAGGTTACTAGCAGTTGTTTCCTAAGTAATAACTTCTTCTGCAAGAAATCTCAGCTGGACGACGTCAGCGTGTGTTCTGAATTCACACTTTCATCAGTTTAGCATAACCTGTGATTTATGTAAATACAGTCTGAACAAAGTGGAGGACGATAAGAACTTCATTCTGGACTCTTCAGACCTGATCAGTAATCCACCTTCACTATGTTTTATCAGACTGGAACAAACGTCCATCTGCTCACAAAAAGAAGCAAAAAAAGACAGAAAATCTGAAAATATCCAGAAAAAAGCTTCTGGAAAGTTTTCAGTCAGTAGGAGGTTACAGGTGAGGGTGTCAGGATTGGGTATCAACGAAGTTTATTCACTAAAGAGTGGAGCTAATTCAGGGCATAGGTCTTTATAGTTGAAAGACTTTGACTTTGACAGCTTATTCTGCTTTTTTCTGGCTTCACAGGAAGGAAGCTCAAACCGTTTCCAACACAAGATGCTTCTGGCACAAAACGTTGTACAGCGCTCATAAAACAGATGTAATACCAGCAGTGTGTTTATAAAAGTACAATTTTAGCTTCATAACATTGGCTCGTGTCAGTTACTCATCATTTAATAGTTTTACAAAATCGCGAATTAGATAAAGGCAATAACCTATGCCACATGCTAGATCTTTGCATTTAACTGCTGAATAAAAGCTGTTTGTGCTTAAAAGCTTCGTCACTAAGAGGCTTTCAGTCAGTTTTTTGTTCTGCTGGATATAAATTTAATCTCTCACATTTGTTAGCTATCATTACAAAGAGGCTACATGGCCGCAGGGAACATGTTAGCTTTAGCATTCTGTGAGTGCATGAAACTGACATTTTTAATGATAACATGATCTTTTAAGCATTTAATTTGTTCTATAAAGCAAAATAAATATAACTACTGTAAGCAGGTTATATTCTCAGATTCATGAAAGTATTTGCTTGGAAGATGATGCTGACAGTATTTTTTATATCTGTGTATCATCAAACACACGTCACCATGTTCCGCCCATAATACTGTCATTTAGATGTCAATATTTTATATCTTGCAAAGCAAATAAACCTAGAAGATTTGCTGTTCTTCCAGAATAGCAGTGTGACTGCTTTCATGGTGAACAACTCAATATCTGAAAAGATAAAAGCACAAACTGATCTTTAAAGCTGTAGAAAATAGTGGAAAGTTAAGCTGAAATGAGCATAATAGAAGTGAAAGTGGTTGAAACCTGCTAATTGAAGCATTAGTTGAAATCATTTGAAGTTTGAAATGTTGAAATTAAAAGTGTTTGAATTTGAGTAAAATGAGTTAAAAGGTAGCAAAGGTGTTGGAAGCTCTAGATCAGATCTAGATGGGCTTTTTCCGGACCCAGCAGTCTGAGCCCATCTCCAGCGCATGGTTCCTGAGTCAGGACCGGCAGCGTGAGCAGCGTGGGTGCCTGAGTGAGGTGGTGAAAAGCGCAACTAAAATGAGCATAATCGAGGTAAAAAGGGTTAAAACCTGCTTATTGAATTATGAGTTGAAATCATTATCAAGTTGAAATCATGTTTAAATAAAAAGTCTTTAAATTTGAGTAAAATTATTGAAAAATAAAGTGGAAAAAAGCAAATTGTTCTAGCAGAAGTGTTTAAGCTAAAAATCGGGTCTACGTGTCATGAAAAGTGGTGTAAGTTTACCTAAAAGGAGCAAAAATCATTTTAAGATTCAGAGAGAGGAAGAGGAAAAGCAATATGAGGAAGGAAGAAGAGATAAGGTGGGATGGATGTCTCTCAGGATCGTCCTGAATCCATAGATGTTCCACATGTTTTCCATGTAGGCGCTAAAGAATTAGCATTTTTCTAACCTCTTAAGTTCATAAGTTTGGACAGGAATAAGCTAAAGGGATGATTCAAACACCACTGGAAAGATCTTGATGTCCTCTTTCCAACCATAAAAGGTCTGATGTCACTTTCCATTGTTAAGGGGGCGTGGCCTAAAAAATACGTGTTATCTCTGGACTGATAAGAGCTGAAAATCTGCGGATGACATCAGTGTGTTCAGCATGGTCGAAATAGAGGGGGTAGACACCATGTCTCACATGATTTGACTTGAGGTTTTTTGTTTTATTTGTGTGTTATTATACCACCTTTCATGCTTAAACTTACTGGTACCATTAAGCATGTACCTGACAAAGATTAGGTGTCATTTCTCGATTTCTCAGGTGTCAGTTTCACCAAGTTTGTCCACCAGGTGACACTAAAAGCCCCTCCTCTTGGTGGTGTCACCTAAAGCTGCTGCCTCTGTCTGATGTCACCACGCTGTCTTTTCCTTTACACAGCAGGAGAATAAGAAGTGGCCATGTTAGTGCAAATGTCTGCAGTGGACACACACACGTCCTGCAGAGCTGCCAGATCATTGTGTTTCAACATTCACTCAGTAACGTCTGACTTTTGATGTCATGTTATTGTCCCTGCATGGAAGCAGCGGGTGGCGGGCCAGGGGACAGCCGCTCGGTGTGCACATGGTTGGAATGGACTCGGTACAAAATGGTACAAAAGAAAAAAAGCAAGTTTCTTGTCTCGCATTTCAGGGCTTGAATTTTCTGCCTGACATTTAAACATGACATTTAATCTGACATTTAATCACTAACCCTTCACCTTAGCTTAGCATGAGCTAAACTCCAACAGGAAACGGCCAAGCTTGCTCCGAAACGGCAGGAAACTGAAATTCCCACATTGTTTTTAAGAACACATTGCCGGTTGCTTTTTAAACTAGGAAAAACACATGCTTGAGGTTGTTGGTGCATTTAGAGTCACAGTCTGCAATAATTTGACTTCACTTAACAGCAAGACGGAAGGAAGTAAGCAGGAGGATCATGTGGAGGCGCCAGATGCAGCAGGGAGAGGAATTAAAATGCTGTGCAGGTTTCTTCATCCAGCAGGACTGATGTGCTGCTTCACTGCCATCTGGTGGTGACTCCACTCCTCCACCGTCCTGCAGCTGTCTCAGGTTAATGCTGCGTTTACAGGTGCAGATTTAAGACAGCCTGGACCAGACCTGCGGGCCGTTATTGTTCCTACTCATCTCATCATATCATAAGCTATCAACACCATGTTGTCAACACAATTAAGCTCTAAATATTCTCTTCACACAAAAATAAACTCCACATGTCATTTTTATCCCTCGAGGAAGCAAGAAATGTCACAAATGCATCACCAAACAACCAATTGTGTCACTGATTTAATATGCACACAGTGGGATGTTTGATTAGCTGGAGGCTGAAATGCTTTGCAGAGCCTCTGTGCAGATCAGAGGTTAGGTCCAACAAGCCAGCAGTTCCCTTCGGGAGAGAAGGAATAAAGAAAAGGACCCGCACAACCCAAATTAACCTTCTGAAAGAGAGATGCAGAAAAGCCGTGGTGTCATTTAGATTTCTGTGCAACGTCTGAGAAGACAAGATGCTTCTTATTTCCGGTCCCTAAACATGCTTCAGATAAGCCGGTTTATCTTTTGGAACTGTCAGAAGATAAGAAAATCTGCTGAGAAGAGTCTTTTAATTACTACTAATTCACAGGATGGAAGATTTTATCTACATTTAAAAACTGTAAAAACGTCCGTTATGGTTTATGATAAAGTTTGTCTCATTATCTGAGTGTGCAAATCAGCAGATCATCACAGCTGATTCCCTTTCCGCCTCACTGACAGAAGGACCTGAAGGTTCTCCACCGCTGGATGGAGATTCACCCAAACATTTCCTTTTTAATTTTACATGAGAAGGCGTCTGATAGGACGTTGCAGTGTGCAGGTAGGTCTACTGTTTCTGTTAACAAGTAGATTCTCTGCTGGACATGGACTCCAGCAGCTGAGCCAGGACATCCTGCAACACTTCAGGGCCATAATCTCCTTCACTCCTACTCCACACTGACATGTTTTTGACATTTTAAGGTTGGCAGACTCTGTTCTCTGTGTATTAACACAGTTTAGGTGAGTTGAAGATATTTCTAATAATCCCAAGATGAGAGGAACAAAAGTGTCAATGAAAAGAAGGATTTAAAGAATTCTAAGAAGCTTAAGTTTTAATGTTGGAGATATTTTCTGGCATTTTTGGGATTAGTGTCTGGCTTCCGTGCAAATGGATGAGAAGCGCTTCAGTCTGTGGGAGGATTATCAGGAAAATCTGATGTGAAAGGTTCGCGTCTCCATAGTTGCCACACAAACCGCCATCTGCAGGTTCATCAGGTGATCTGGATGCTCCAGCAGTGTGCGGAGCAGATGATAGGTCGGCTCTTATCTCCTCGCAGAGCTTAGAACCATTCAGACACAGCAGACTGCCTCCTGGAAGAGCTTACGAGGAGACACAACACAGACTACAAATAAAGCAGCGCTGCAAAGTGGCGCCATACAGAGTGAAGCTGTGGTTTGGTGCAACAATGCAACAGTAAACCTTTCAGCATGTTTTCATTAACCTGCAGGAGGATTTAGCTGCACTCCACCAGACCGAAAGCTTCTCCATGTGTCAGCGACCGTCCTGGAAAACACTCAGAGGAAGAAGAGATGAACATTTCTGCAATAAAACATGTCTGGATATGTGCCGCCATTTTCCCGCCTTGAGACAGAAATGCTGAGTTTGTGAGATTCATTCTGCTCTTCCGGCCAGAAGAAGGTTCCATCACCAGCCATCATGTCTGCAGTTAAAATGTCCAGAAAGAGGAAACTTCCGGTCGGTCTGGATACTCCAGGAAAGACCACCATTTTGTTCAATCTTCAACTGGGAGAGACTGGCGACTATTCCCACAACAGGTTTTCATGTGAGGCGGTGGAGAACAGTTTCATGTTCTGGGATGTTAGTGGTCCAGACAAACTCTGACCGCTGTGACGTCACTACGTCCAGAACACAGAGGAGCAGCGATGAGGGCAAAACGCCATTTTTTACACCATTTTTAGGGTCTAACGTGACCTTTTAGATGGCGTAATTGTGGCAGGGATGGCCTGCCATACAGGACGACCTCTGGAGACGAAGTGGGTGATGCTGTGCTATTAGCAACCAGCTGTCACACATCTTTACTTACTAATGTTTCTGGGTGTTGCATGTAGAGAGCACTGCCCCCTGGTGGTAGCAGAACACTAAAGCAGGAGTGGCTGCAGGTGATGCTCTATCCCCCCCCAGCCTGAAGACTTATGCTGATTAAACGTCCAGTCCATTAACTTATAATTCCTATTTATGTCATAGTGAAAGTACTGTAAGTGTTTTGCTGCCCAAACTCTGACTGATCACTTTGTCTTGTGCGTTTCTTCCTACAGGTTGCTTCTCACGAGTCCAGGTTTGTACAAGGTAATTAATATAAGTTAAGATGCACAGAGTTTAACTTTCTAAAACCAGCAGCTGAAGCCTGCAGCAGCATGCAGGTAATAAATCATTCATGAGCGCCTCTCGTGGTAATACATTCATTTTGTAGTTGTAAATATTAATAAGTTGTCTATAAATAGATTTTATGCCCTGCAGCCTTTTCCAGAGGGTAGATGGTCAAACAGTGCACCGCAGGGGGGCTGTCTGCTTAATTAAAGAGCTGGGAAACACACATTCCAGGATGCTGGAGAAGTTTCTGCAAATAATGTTATCATTAGGTAATAAAGGATGAATAAAGCATGCGAATGGTTTAATCACAGCTTCTTAACCTTATTACAACATGCACATATTTACATTCTTCCAGCTTCCTGAACGGATCTCATCAGCTCATCTTTTTTCAGAGTAACTGGAGAGAAAATGCAGGAGATGTTCCCAACAGAGATGTGGATCCGGAACGTTCTGAACAGGAACGTTTCATCCTGCAGGAGAACAAACATGCAACAAACACCCATATGTACCGAGACGCTGTGGCTTCATGATCAGGAATCTGATGGTGGATCCAGATGCATGTTGGAGCAGAACATCTGGATGAGCTGCGGGCTTATGGGGGGGGTTACTTTAGTCCTGCTAAACCTGTCACCACATTCAGGCTCGTCTTGCTGTAATTAGCATGAATGAACAGTTAAATCTGTTCTTTTTGTCTTGAAAGATGATCATTTCCTCTGATTATGTGTCTGTTTCTGATAAATAAAGCAGTAAAGTCAAACCTGACAAGCTGCATGTGAACATGTCGGTATTGATGTCTTTACTGTTTCGCTCGCTGAATTGCAGCACTGAGGGAAATCCCAAATGCAGGATCAATAGCGTAATTATAATGTTCTGCAGAGATTACAAACAATGACAGTTGCAGCCATTATGATCATCAAAGTGAGTGTGTGATGGCTTTTCTTTGGCAGACAGCAGGGATTACAGGATTACTTCTCCCCTCTGTCTCTGGCCATCTCTCCATCGCTCCCACTCAATGGATTAGTTTTTATCTGGACGGAAATCAGAGCTTTACTCGTGTCTGATAGGACTACATCAACACCACAAAAACGTAACACTGGTACTGAGCTGGAATCTTCTGCAGGACGCATCTGGTTTATCAGACCAGTAAGCAGCTGAATGACACGACCTTTGGTATTATCACCCCCGCTGTTAACTCTCCAGTTCCCTCTTTGGGGGCTCCACATCCACTTTGAGTGATTCAGAGTCCCAGTTATAACTGTTCTGTTCTGAATCTGATCTGCAGTGTTGCGAGTTGGGCAGATAAATTATAAAAAAAATGGCTAATAAAGGTTTCCAGTCCTGGCAGTCCAGTCATCTTTTCTGAATCTGGTCCTGGAGGTTTTCCTTCCTGTTACAAGATGGTTTCCAGAGCTAATATGGATCATATTGTAGAGGAATTTCATGTATTAGCTTAATTACTTTGCTTTTAATTAATGTCTAGCTGAAAGGTCCGACCATAAGGCTCCTAAACTGACGTCATTCTGACCTTTAGTAAACCATCTGCAAGTAAACCATTAGGGAAATGTTTAGGTGACCTCGGTCTTGTTGTCGTAGCTGAAGAACAGGCCCCAAAGTGTTTAAACAAAGCTCCTCTATCTGACTGGAACAGAATAGATCCAGATTTCTGTGTGACGACAGATCTCTGGAGAGATTCTTCCGGGTTATAAATGTTCTAAATGTTTTGTCCCTTCACGTTTTAATGTATGTTCAACTTCTTTTATTATTCATTATTAAATTTATATTTTTCTTAATCTAAAGAAACCAGTGTCCTCGTCCTTTATAGGAAAAACTGTTATCTACAATATCATTAGTTTTTTTAGCGATCAGACTCTTTAAAAGGGTTTTAATGACCTGCTTCCTGCATCTTCGTCCCTCCTCGCTCGTTGCTTCACGCTGTGCTCAGGCGGACATCCTGCTTTCACTCGGGAGGAAGAGCAGTCGTCTTTCACCTGGAAAGCTGTAACATCAATTCCAGGAGTCCCCACATGTCGACGTTTCCGTGGGCAAGACACTGAATGTGCCTATCGGGGTGTGTGTGTGTGTGTGTGTGTACCATGTAGTGTAAAGTGCTTTGAGTGGTCAACATGACTGGAAAAGCGCTGTATAAGTCCATTCCAGTTATTCTGTTATGAACATGATGGTTTACTGATTAAAACATTTCGCATAATTTCTTTCTATTTGATGAATCGTGTTCCATAATAAACACGTCCAGGCGATTTGCATGTCTTCATTACATCTTCATGTCCTTGAGGAGCCGTTGTAGCTAATTGATGATGCACATTTAAAAGAAGGGACAAACTTCATGGTTATGCAGTAAATGATGAAATTACTTAATGATGCAAGATGTGCTGAAAAGACCTGAATGAAATATTTTAAGTTTAAACACAACCTGAGGCCTTCCTGTGCTTCCCAGCCGTATCAGCCTCACTAAACATGTCAGCTGTATTAATGTTCCTTTAGGGGGGCTGTCACTCACTGTTGGCAGTGTGTGCTTGTCATCGTGCCTCTTCCCATAATTGCATCTATAAGTTAGATTACAAGGCACCTGTCATACTCAGAACGTTCCACTCAAGCTGTTTGTTCTGACCTTTACTGAGCATCTGCTGCACAAATAAAGTCACATTTTGTGTTTCGCTTGTTGGCTGATTTAACTGCGCCGCTACTTGCAGCTTTAAGTCTTTTTTAATCTCACATTTAAAGCTCTTCATCCGAAGACGAGTTTCTACTTCCTTCTTTTGTAGCATCCATCCCGGAAAAGCCAAAAAGCGCCCCGAAGATGACATTTATGTTGCAAGTTTAAATAAAAAGGAGTTTGATGCTTTAAAGCCCAGAAAAATGAGCAGGAACAGTGTGTGTGTGTGTGTGGGGGGGGGGGGGTGCTTTGTGGCTGCTGCTGTTTCACTTCTTTTCCTCAGAGGAAGGAACTAAAACTTTATCGATGTGTCCGAATCCTGTAAGAGCGCGTGAAGGGTCCCAGCTCAGCGGGAGATGGCGGGGGGGGCACATGGACCGGATCAGACCATCCAACCTGGAAGTGAAGCTCAGCATCTCCGGATGCGAACACCGGTACCTCCAGGTGGCTTCAGAACTCTGAGTTCTGATAAATTCTGCTGAAAATGATAAAGAATCTCGGACTTCCGAGCTGGGAAGAGCCGGAGATTCCAGATTTAAAGGAGAACGTCCACATAATAGCTTTTATCAAAACTCCTTTTGTGTCTGTTAAGTTTCTGTTTTTAGTCATTTATTGATCATAAGCATCTAAACTGGCTAATGTTGCCATGGTGACATGTTTGCTACAGGTCTAACATCCGTCCATTTTCCCACAATGGAAGAACTGGTGCAGAGATTTGCAGACCAGAACCTGCAGAACTACCTCCACATCAACGGGGAGAAACACAGGCGACAATGAAAAACATATAAAAAAGTTATTTATTCTTCTTTTCATGGATAAATATCAACAGTTTACTTTTGTTTTCTTTGGCTTTGCTGCATTTGTTCCAGAATCCCCCCCGAGGATGAAAAACCATCTTGATTTAGGTTAATTCGGCGCTTTTTAACAAACTGGGTTTCCGGCTTCAGACTTAATGGGCTGAAACTTTTCACCACGGCTGAACTTCCTTGTCGGAGACGAACTTCCCGTGCGGCTCTGTGGCTCCTGGCGGCAGCAGGGCCAGGTAAACCGGAGTAACGGCGCCCTCTTCTGGTGACCTTTCTGCTTTCTTGCCCCCCATGTCAGTCTGGACCCAACCAGGACAGCAGGCATTCAGCAGGATCTGAGAGCGGAGGTCCGGAAACACGGCGTTAATGTGAGAATGATGCAAAGTAAATGATTACAGATCTGAAAAAGGCCCTCACCCCGTCCTCCGGTCTCTCGTTGGACAGGCGACGAGCCAGAATGATGGACAGCGTCTGGAAAAAACACACAGTCATGTTTCTCGTCCTGCCTCAAACATGGCGGATTTGGTGCCAAACGTTACCGTCAGCCCGGTTTTCGACACGCCGTACGCCGTGTCTGGCCATCCATCTTCCTTGTGCTCGCCTCTCTTCGCCTTGTCAACGAATCTCTGCATCAGTCCCACCAGCTCATCCTCGGTGATGTCGTTGCTACGGAAACGCTGCTGAAGGTCCACCGAGCACATGTTCAAAGTTCTGCTGCCGACAAAACTGGACATGTTCACCACACGACCTGAGGAGTAAAACACACCCGAGCTGTGAGCTGCGAGACGCAGGAAGGTCCAGAAGGTTCTGCGGTCGTACCTCCAGCTTTGATGAGCGGCAGGAAGTGGGTCAACACGTCTCTGGTGGCGAAGAAGTTCGTCTTCAGGGTCACCTCGGCCTGCACAGCGAACGCAGTCGTGTCTGCCGCTGAGGGACAGAAGACATGATTAAATGACAAACTCGTCTTGAACAGCATGTCAGCATGACTCTAGGTAACGATGCCTGAAATCTCATCGCACACATCTCGGTGTGTGTGTGTGAGATCTCACACACACACACCGCGTGTTGCTGCTTGTGTTGCTGCAGAACCTGAGCAGGAAAGTGTGTTCCCTGCAAACAGGCAGATGCAGGTTTGTTGGGTTAAAACAGGATGAATCCAGTCTGAAAGCAGATGTTTCACCAGGTGTTTTTATCCCAACTTAGAGGTAAAAGTTTGGCAACTGAGCTGAATGAATGTTTTAAACATGCAGCTTAGTGCGACAAGACGAGTTAAACGTTTACTGGAGGTTAACTGATGGCGTCCTGTCCCGCCTCCCTGCCGTCCCCGTTGCTTCTCCCCCTCTGCCTGCAGGTGCACCTAAAGAAGACACAC
Organism: Pseudomugil tenellus; assembly: GCA_037177515.1. NCBI lineage: Eukaryota > Metazoa > Chordata > Actinopteri > Atheriniformes > Pseudomugilidae > Pseudomugil > Pseudomugil tenellus. The sequence continues at coordinate 24,811,050 of JBAMHX010000018.1, read as the reverse complement.
CTGTACCTCATCACACCCTCCACATTAAAACCCAGCCACTCTGCCGCAGCATTAGCAAACTACAACCCTGTCTGTGGCGTTGAGGCGTTTGTTCCATCAAAGCAGCCGCGACAGGTCCTGTACAAACCTGACGCCCAGATTTGTTCTCAGTCTAGAGATGAAACTTTATTTCTACTCTTCCGGAGGTTTTTCTGAGACATGTCCAATGAACGTGTGCAGTAGATGAAGTGTGGTGGTACCGTGTCTGACCAGTGGTGCGGAGGTCTGGGAAAGTCCAATCCCAGTTTAAACGCGTAGATGCAACACTGTAGTGTTTAATACTTTCATATCGTTACCTCTAAATGCAATCCCAGCGTTATTGACCAGGACATCCACTCCTCCATATTTGTCTTTGAAGAAAGCCGCAGCAGCGGTGATGCTGTTCGCATCATTGATGTCCAGCTGGTGGAACAAGGCCTTGAGACCCTCCGAGGCCAGAGACTCCACGGCCGCCTGACCTCGGTCGCTGCAAAAGAACAAATTCAGGACTGTCTTCTCAGAGGAGACTAATCTGTTGTTGAATGGATAGTTTTTTTTCTGTCTTACTAAGTGTTTTGTTGGATGAGAGAGCAGACAAACCGAAATATCATTTATCACCTCTGACAGTTTACAATAAGCAACAGCTATAAATACTGTAGATTAATCACTTCACCATGAGTGCACATAAAATTATTGTCATCTTCCATATGCTTTCTGTCTTTATGATAAATTAGCTGAGAAAACAATAATTTAGTGATCATAACACTAGAAAAATATCAACAAGACTTGAATTAATCATGAGCTGATGCAGATGCAGTACCGCGTTCTGGCCAGCAGATGGCGGAAGAGGTTTTATTTGCTCTTCATCATTATGAGGAGGGTTTACACATGTTCTGTGTTAAAGCTGTTCAGACACCCTCATCAGCTCCACATCACAGATAATAGAATCTGCATCACCTTTTCATGCTAATTTAATCAGGATGTTTAAAAACATTCAATCTTTTCCTGTAAATCTGTAGCTACTTGTTGGAAAAACAAGATTTTTAATGTCAAAATGACTCAGTTGGAGTTTAGAAACACTCACTGACTGGTCTGCTGCTCAAATATGACAAAGAGTGTTTCCAGGTGAGATACCTACGTGTCTCTGGCGGTCAGGTAAACGTCCCCTTCAAACTGCTTGCAGAGCGCTCGGACGATGGACAGGCCGATGCCCTTGTTGCTGCCCGTTACCACGGCAACCCTGGTTGACATGTCTGCCCACAGAGAGACACCAACTTAAAGGAGTAACAGCAAAAAAAGTAACTTTCTAAAACCTTCAGTAAACAAACGTTTATCCGAACAAGCTGAGTCAGATTACAAGCATGTAGGGTGAGATTTGCTGAGTCATTGTGACAATTTAAAGGTCAGAATCCATTTTCTTTAAATTATAAATATATATATAAAAGACAGTGTGTATATGTGAGGATCCATGTATTTGTTTGCTTCTAAGAGAAAAGAACATATAAATATGTATTTAAATATAAATGGGGTGAATCTGTATCACATCATTGTTGGATGTTTCACCAGAATCTAAATGATGGTTCAGTCATAAAAGTTTCCCAGTGAAGCTGCTTGAAGCTTCGCCCTTCATGCTGCCACATTAAAGTTGTTTTTCTGCAGGATTAGTTTGGCTAGTGTGAATGAACACAACCGGAAACTGTGTTGCAGGTAAAAATCCTGAACAGATGTTTTAGTTTCTCATCATGTTATAAACCACATGTAGGAGGGAAGAGTCTGGTTTCCCCTGAATACATGAAGTCTAATTGTGTCCATTAGAGTCCTTCAGGATCACATCATCCACCTGGATTTCTATTTTCATCTCACATATCTGAGCCTTCCTACAGATATGATCATATTCAGGATGTTACTGGACAAAGATGAATATTTACAAACATGCAAGATTTTAAATGATTAAAATAATTAAATCTCCTATTTACATTCAGTTTGATCTCTTTTCCAGTTCGTCTCCGTACATTATTAGTATTTACTTAAATACTTCTACAACTGTACAGTGAACTGGCAGTTTTCTTTAGCTGAATGTCTAAAAGCAGGATAAACGCAACGCGCGTGCAGGGAGATCCTGGCGCGCGGCTCCCATAAAATGATCAACAAACTGTAACTGCATACTTTTGCAACAATTCAAAATCCAAACGCATCTTTTTTTTATCATTTAAATAATATTTGGAGCTACCAGATCATACAAGTACCACTGACTTCATACACATAAGAAAAATATTAATTATGTCCATTTTATAAAACTAATAACACATTAACTGGTTTATTCCACCGATGTAACTTTACAAAATACTTATCTGAGTTATTAAACCACTTATTAGGGCAAAAAGAGCATGAGAGTAGTTTCTTACTTGCAGCTGGCGGTGAGATGGTGAAAAAGAAGCGCAGACGGGAAATGAACCGGAGCACGACTACTGCGCAGCTTTAGTGCGCATACCCGGAAAACCTTCAAAGTTTGTGTACATGCTAAACTTAATTTTTCATCGACTTTTTCAAAAACTGCATTCACAATTAGTAACATATTTACTTTAAATTTATCTCAAATATCCATAAAAAGTGATGTAAAACAAAGTTCTTTGGTTTTACTGACTAAAGTTTGAAAACTTCTGAAGCTAAATTAATCATTTCATTACTAATATAATGGAGCTTTATGGAATTAGACCCTTTCTTGATTATTAAGCATCATGCCTTATTGTTAAATGGTCAGATTAATATTGGACCTGACCATACAGGTTGGGGCAAAGAAAGGAGATGATGAAGAAAAACCAAGGAGACAAAGATAAAGCAAAATCTGTAAACAGGAAAAACCCGACAACCTGCTGATACACCTGAAAGAAAAACAAAGGTCACAATCACCAGGAGCACCAATGAAAAGACAAAATGAAAAAAATACATGAAAAACAGCAGCAGCCAAAAGAAAAACCATAAACGTAACTTTTGTGGGTGATTAAACCCACAAGACCACACTGGTGCAAGTGCAACCAGGGCCCTAAAAAATCTGAGGCAGACCTGGGGGCTGGGCCCCCTCTGCCAGCCCACCACAGTAACGACCACACGAGCTACGTTCTTAGTCTTATATTGTTTTATTTATTATAGACAGAAATCGCTTAAATAGAATAAACATGAATTATTATAAATCTGAGGTCCTATTTTTGTATAAAGTTTTAGAAAAGGTTATTCATGCATTTTCTTTCATAATTCCTCGTAGCACATAAACTGCCCTACTGAAGAAATATCCCAAAGTCCCATAAAGGACCCGAAAATGTTCAGTAAGTGCTGCTTCTAAATGATGGCTGAAAATGTATTTTGCAGGGATAGTTTGCCTGTTCTGAGTCCTTCCTCGGTGAACAAGCTCCTCATCAAATCCCAGAGGGCGAGTTCAGGTGTGTTACGTACCACACCTTGTCCTTTGGATGCCAGTCAGCGTGCAGAAGCACTAATCCATCAGTCTTTTCTTTACGCAACGCTGTTTCAGGCAAACACTAAAGCAAGTTGTTCAGGTTATGTGCTCAGACACGAGTTAGCAAAGCAAAGTTCACTTTGCTTGTTTAAGCAACACAAAAAAGCTTTTCTCATTTATTTAAGGAGCCGTGTTTAGTATCAACACTTCAGACATGGTTCCAGTTTACTTTCATGCAAACAAAATCCCAAACTATAAAGGCTTTAATATGACGCAGTTCTCTGCAGCTGGTCCAAAGTCAGCTACATGGTACCGCTACCAAGGCCAGGGTCGTTGGGTTCATCTGCACCTCTGTCTTTTAGTAACTGTTGTAATTATTTGTATTAACTCTAGACTTATGTTTACTTTAGCTAAGCTATTCATACATTTATTATATTCTAT
>JBAMHX010000018.1:24797004-24807037 GCA_037177515.1 Pseudomugil tenellus | reverse complement strand
TTGCATTACTTATCAGTTTATATGTTTACTGTATTACTTATTATATCAGATATGTTTGGCTTGCTATATTATTCTTAATTCAGAAATATATGCATTACTTTACAGCCTTTCTGAACTTTTTTTAGAGCAATTAAAAATGATTCACAGCCTCTTCACCGGCTGATAAGACCAGAGAGGATGAGCCGTGAGATAAGACAGTCCTGGAATGATGTGTCTCAAAAAGAAGACCTTTGTTACAAAAATAGGGAGGATGTTATTTTCCCACAGGTGCCGATGGAGCAAGGAGAACGTGGGACTGACTCAAGAGGCCGCCGGACGCACAAAAATACACACATCCATTTGTAGTGCATTTTATATACACACACATAGTCACACGTGAGTGTCTCAACAGGCACACACATATTAAATGTGATATAAAAGGAGGTCTTAGCTAGGCTAAAGCAGGTCTCTTCAGGTTGTGCTGGGGGACTCTGTGCATGTTGGTGCAGAGATTTAGCAGCTAAGGCTACGAGCAGACCTCCTCTCGAGAGATATGTACAATTTTCTGCTTTTTCTTCAAACAAAGAATCGTCAATTGAAATAACATAATTCTGGTGTTTGTCTATTTTCTTATAATGCTGAATTAAACCAACATTGCTCCTTTCTGATATTTTAAAAGGAACATAAATACTTCACAATGTAACAAAAAGTTTTGGACAAGTGTTGATTAGATTTTCAGGAAATGGAATCAGGAAAAGTGATTTGCACACCGGATCTTTTTGTTTCTTCTTGTGAACAAAATATGTCTCACTTCCTAAATTTCACCCATTTTGCTTATTTAGCCGAAAGGATCCACATAATCTCTTCTAGCACTACACCCTGTGTAGGAGCCATTTTGTTGTTTTGTTTATTTTGTCACTTGTATATTTTAGCTTGTCATCACAGTGGGTGGTATTAAAGACGTGCACCAGGTGTATTAATTGCAGTCACAGGTGATCAGGGCCAGTTAATTAGCTTGGGTGCGGGAGTGTCACACAGTTTTTTTTACCGCTTTCACCTTTTCGTTTTTGGGCACCGTTAATTTGATTAAATTCTAAGTTCTTGCACAATATCTTGTTAATCAAAATAAACGGGAACTTCACCCAACGTGGACAACGGCTCACTGGATTGGATTCTTGGAACCTCTCCCCTCACCCAGCTGAGTGACTTAACGCCGTTGTCACTACACCCTGATCAAGATTAAAACACGTAAAATAAGTTCTGGTAATGAGGAGACCCATTCCAACGTTTCAACACCAGCTCTAAACATTTCAGAAAGCTGGACGGGAACGTCTGCAAGCTGCTGACATATATACGGCACATAAAACGACGGAGTTATAAAGATACCCAAGAAAAGTGGTTCCCAAACTGGGGTGTGGGACCCTCCACAGAGCTCAGGGCCCCCGCTTTAAACCAGTTGGGAACCACAGCTTGAAACATGAGCAGCAAAGCGCTGACCATGCTGAATAGTTACATGATCTGCCAGTGTGGTTGAAATGAAATCTGTATTTTCACACCATGTACACGCTGATCTGGCAGAAAGAGAAGCAGCGAGATGCTGAAACACTCACATCCAGAAATTTTAATCTTCCCAGCCGGGAAAACAAAATGTTTTCTGCTTCCTGCAGGATGTTTATGTTTTAGTTTCCTTTCAGCAACATGGACAAAACAAACTATTCTGCCCCCAGAAACCAGTTTGCACCGTTTAATTCCAGCTCACAGACACTTTAATCATGTAGTCAGATGTTTATTCATGAATGTCGGGTAGAAAACGGTTTATTTCATTTCAGGGCTCCGTGATTTAAGGCAAGTTGTGTTTTTTCATGTAGATGACAGAAATGTAACAGTTAGAAAGTGAAAATTCATGATGTTGGGATTAAAGTCGGCGTCTGCTGACTGGTTTGACTCATCCCATCAGCAAACGCTGACCTCGCTCCCACAACCCCCCCAACATGACCAGCGCTCCTTTCTGTATGTGTCAAATCGCTGACTGCAACATTTCACCACGGCTGAACTTGTTTCTCGGAGACAAACTTCCCGTGAGGCTCTGTGGCTCCAGGTGGGAGCAGGGCCAGGTAAACCGGAGTCTCCGCACCCTCGTCCGGGGACTTGGGGGCTTTGGGACCAGCCATGTCGGTGCGCACCCACCCCGGGCAGCACGCATTCAGCAAGATCTGACAGGAAACATCGATATTTAGCAACAAGACTTCAGACAGAAAGTGGACAAATTGAAATGAGCTTCATTTGTGTCACCCCGTCATCTGGTCTCTCCTTCGACAGACGACGAGCCAGAATGTAAGACAGCGTCTGAGGACACAAACATTATTTAGTTTAATCTTTACTGTCCTGCTTTAAAATGATTCATCTTCACTAATATTTCTTCTGCCTCACTGAAAACAATGGAATTAAAAGCAGAATCTCCGCAGACAACATATAAAAAAAACCTAAATCAGGTCTGAGTTGCAGAACAAACATCTGGATTTACCGTCAGGCCGGTTTTAGACACTCCGTACGCCGTGTCAGCCCAGCCATCTTCCTTGTGTGTTCCGTTTTTGGCCTGGTCGACAAACCTTTGCATCAGTCCCACCAGCTCATCCTCCGTAATATCGTCGCTACGGAAACGCTGCTTGAGAGTCGAGCTGCACTGGTTTAAGGTACGGCAGCCGACAAAGCTCGAGACGTTCACCACACGACCTAAAATAAGCAAAAAAAACAGGATTGATGAGATTAAGTCCTGGTTCACTTCAAACGTTTGGATTATTGTATCTGTTTGTCTTCCCCAGTAAACTCCATAAACTCCAACTGGTTCATGATGCATCGAGTCACAAGAAGCCCATCCATCCATCACATCACCGCCATCTTACAGCAGCTCCACTGGCTCCCCGTCACCCCTCGTATCCACAACCCCCTATACCTTCCTGACCTCCTCCATGTGTCCCTCAGATCCTCCTCCATCCAACTTACTGCTCATCTGTTCAGACTGGTAGAACATCCGCTTTTACGTCATTTCATGTATTTTTATCTGGTTTGAGTTGTTTTTACGTTACGTGACCTTCAGTACAAGAATAAATAAAATGGATTATTATTCCAACACGTCGTGCCTGAAACTGCTAAACCACAGGTTGGTAACTCAGTCTGAGTTTCCCTGCTGCAACACAGTTTGATGTTCAGCTCGGCGCAAGTGTCCTGGTTCAGCCAGATGTGTTGCGGAGCGGAGTTGTATTGAAACTCGCAGCTCATGATCTGGTTCCTGACGATGCATCCAGATGTGCTAAACACGAGCTGCGCGTCTGAAAGCAGACTCCATGTTCGTACCTCCAGCTTTGATGAGCGGCAGGAAGTGGGTCAACATGTCTCTGGTGGCGAAGAAGTTTGTCTTCAGGGTCACCTCGGCCTGGACAGCGAATGGAGCCGTGTCTGCCACTGCAGACGGCATGGGAACACACATTAATCTGGGGGTGTAACTACACACAGCTTAGCATGCATGATTCAAATCGCACCTTTGAACGCGATCCCCGCATTGTTGATGAGGACGTCAACGCCTCCGTACTTCTCTTTGAAGAAAGCCGCAGCGCTGATGATGCTGTTGAGGTCGTTGATGTCCAGCTGGTGGAACAAGGGCTTCAGACCCTCTGCGCCCAGAGACTCCACAGCTGCCTGACCTCGACCGCTGCAGAAGTTTCCAAATGATCGTTGCTTAGAGCTCCATACAGTTCCATCCCTCACATCACACCAGGTTTACACAAACAAACTAGCGGCTCCGATTATATCACAGCAGTTACGTTTGCTTTCATGTCAGCGCTTGCTGATCTGAGGAAAAGAGAAGGTAAAGGCCACGTTTCCAAGCACCAGTCAGACCAGTCTGGCTGCCTGCAGCTAAATCTGATCATAGCACCAAAATGCATGTCCTAAGATGAGGAGTCTGGTTCTGTTGTCAGGACTCTGACTGGATGCGCCGTGAATCCAAATACAGAGACGCTGCAACAGATACAGACCACGTCACGCCGACGCGTTCTTCACGTCGGGAAGGACACAACTCAGACAAGATTCCTGACACTAGTTTAGGAACAGGATTAAAGGAGAGTCAGACCGGTGAGCAGGATGATCGTATCAAGTAATATATAAGATCCGAACAAAACTAGGCTGAGAGATGACATTTCTACAACAGGGACAACATGTCTGTAGAGGTAAAAAGCTAAAGTTTCATACTCTGAGACACGTATGACGAATTCAAGATTCAAACCCAACATTTATCAATGTATGCTTGATTAATGGATCTTTAAAAAAAACATAAATTTCAAAGCATCTCATGTGAAATAATTTGATGTCAGCTGTGCAGCCCGGCTCAGATACCCACACATCTCTAGCGGTCAGGTAAACATCCCCTTCAAACTGCTTGCAGAGCGCTCGGACGATGGCCAGCCCGATGCCCTTGTTTCCGCCCGTTACCACGGCAACCCTGGTTGACATGTCTGCCCAAGAGGAAAAAATAGATTAGATTAGACAAGACAAGACAAGACAAGGGTAAAATAAGTTGTCCTAGCAGTCTGATAAAGTGCACAAAGAAAAAACTAAATAGATAATTTTAAGGGTGCTTGTGAGATGATAATAATAATAATAATAATAATAATAATAATAAAAACAGTATCATTCATTTTTTAAACAGTGTTATTTTATTATTATTTTTTTTTATTGGAGCAAAAAAACAGCTAAGCTAACCAGTTAGCTAACAGGCTGCCAGATGTTAACAGATGTTAACTTGACACAAGACGCATCAACATTTAGCGACATGTGCACAAAGTTGTGCAGAAACATTTGCGTGCTTTTGCAGTCGTAATGCTTCTTGCACAATTCCTCTAAAACATCATCACTGAGATCTTTCTCGAAGTTAAGACGCGTAATTACGTCACTAAATGTTAAAGAAACGTTTGTTACTTTTGTCATGAAAACATACGGTGAGTTTTGCATGTTTGCATTAGACAGAAAAAACAGCCTAAAGTGCAAATTTACATAATTTAAACGAAACATTTGGAGGAATTCGGCGCTGCTGGTAGTTGTTACATAATGATGATTCTTACTTTTCTACAACAGTTTGAAGCAAATTCAAATGTTAAATAAATAATACAAACTGCTTAAGAAGAAAACGTCTGACCTAAAGATGGGTTCGAGATGCTGGATGAAGCTGCAAAAACACGACCGAGCCGCTGCCGAGCTGGATGCACCCAGGAGCAGGACACAAAACAGGACGGAACAAGAAAGGCAAACTGGGAAGTGAGGTGCACTGCGCATAGTTTCTGCGCATACCCGGAAAAACAAGCGGAACACGTGGTAGCAGCAGAGCTGTCCGGAGATGAGGCGTTAAATCTGAATGTGACACTTTGTAGGTAGTTTTATTATATTCTTACACATATATTTTAACATGAATAATATTTATAACTTTCTGGCGGTGTCTTGCTTTGGATTTAATTATTGTTTGTACCATTTTAACCCGGTAGAAACGGTAAAACTGATGCCATAATTCACAGAATGATTGGATTCAGACTTATCATTTTATAGTGAATGAGCTGAGGCTTGCAGTATAAATGTTACAGGGTTATGTTGTTCTCGGGATAGATAAATGATGTTTCGAGATATTGGCAATAATAATAAACATGTTAATATTCCCGTTTCAATCTAAGAAACAAAATAATGATGAAGACACTTTCTGACCAGGAAGAAAATAACAGAGCAAAAATGTAAATATTCTCCTTTATGTTTTATATTATTTGTTTCACCAGAACAGGAGAAGTTCGTAAATAAAAATAAAGAATATGTACATATAAAGACAGCTACAGTACAAAAACAAAGTAAGAAATAAATATGAATAATGTGTGTATAATGTGTGTGTGTGTTTATCCACCGCAGGTCTGGATGGGGGACATGGGCGGTCGCAGAGCTGGACGAACTGCAAGAAGAAGGAAGCAGAAACACAAAAGCAGCGTTCAGTTTGGTAGCAACAAGTTTGTGTTCTGAACAAAACATGTTTCACCTCTTTGAGCCGTGAGTGTTTCATACACACGTCTGTTTTCCGTCTTCAGTGTCTCTGCGTCACCAGCTGCAGTATGTGAGGCTGATGAAGTTCCTTCATCAGCGAGGATTCACCTCCACTCTGCTGCAGCCGACTCTCTTCACTGGTACAACTCTGCTATAAAAGGAATATATTAGTGTACCAACAGACTACAGAGCAGCGAACTATCTGGATATAAATGAGGTTTTAGTGACTGTAACAGCAAGTTGTTATACAGATGCAAAGCTAACAGCTTGTGTTCTTTCAGACACTGGCAGAGGACTGCAGACTCTGCAAACTATAAAGGTAAATGAGCCAATATTACAAATAATTTGACTAAAATAAATAGTGGTGCAAAATATCTTTAAGTTGCAAACAAAATCCAGTGCAAACGTCTTCAATTTTTTTTTCTTTTCAAATTTTAAAGTGTTTAAAATAATAGTTCTCTGGGCTTCAGAAATGTCTTTCAAAAGTTGTTTTTATAAAAAAAAAAAATGCCAAAGATAACTCAGTTTAGCAGTAATGTAGCAAATTAATAAAAAATTCAGAATCTGGACCTTCAGCTGATCCATCTACTGACTAAAGCCTCATCAGAAAAGTTCTCCATGAAAATGCAGCTGATGAGAAGGAACTGGACTGAACTCTGGAGTGGAGAAGTTTGGGCTCTTCATGGGCAGCAGCTGAAGAGGAGAACCCTCTGAAAGACCCTCTGAAGCCTGGAGAACTATTCCTGAAGCTGACGAGAAGAAATGTTTGCCTCATATACTCTCTGCATTTCTGTTCATCAGGCCGGTCAGCTGATCATTTCTCTGCCAGAATCGTGTCTCATCACGACTGCAACCGTCCTGGACAGCAGCCTGGGACCGTTTATCAAGCGGTAAGAGATGTTCTGCTGTTTCTGGCATGTGTGGATCACTCAACATTATTTGGACTCATACAGCAGCTAGTTTCACACACAGACTGGGGAAGTTTATATCAGTCCTGGTAAGATGTTTGTCTCTGCAGCTGGACGCCCCGTCTTTCACCTATTTTGGCCATCTGCGTCTTTCTTGTGTGTGAGCGGCACCGAGGGGAAGCCTCTGATTGGTTCCCTTACATCAGCGTGTTGCCGGACACGTACACCTGCCCGGCTTATTTCACAGATGAAGTCATGGCCGTCCTCCCTGCCGGCGTGCAGAGGCGGGCCGTAGAGCAGAGGGACGCTCTGAGGGAGATGTACTCCTCCAGTCAGGACTTCTTCAGGTCTGAGATTCACTCATCGCCCACTTTGGTGTAGTCTGCAAAGCGCGACAGCGTCTGCTTTAGTTTGATCAGAACTTTGCTGCTTGGAGCAGCTGAACAGAATCATATTGATGAGCAGAAGTTATGTATCGAGGTTGAAGACCAGATGTCAACATTTTTTATCAGGTTTAGCTGCAACCTGATTGTTTCTTCCACCCATGTGGTTAAAAGACGCGTCTTCGCCGAACAAGCGCTTTGAACCGAGCGGCTCGTCTGCCTGATTTCTGTTTTAAATGGAGTGAAATCTCCATTAACACCTCAGCCTCACAGCGTAGGTTCTCTGTGGGTTCTCCAACCTCCTAAAAACATGATGTCATTAGAAATGTGTGCTTGTTCATCTCTCTGTGTTGCCCTGGCAACCTGTCCAGGTGTACCCGCCTCTCACCCAATGATTGCTGAGATAGGCTCCCTCCAGCTACCTGCGGCCCTGAATTGGAAAATCTTGTACAGATAATTGATAGATGGCATCTGTAAAATAAAAAAATAGCCACTCAATAGTCGCTCAATAGCTGCTTGATAGCTGCTCGGTAGCTGCTCGAAAGCCGCTCTGTAGCCACTCGATTGCCACTCAATAGTTGTTCAATAGCTGCTCGATAATCGTTCAATAGCTGCTCGATAGCTGCTTGATAGCTGCTCGGTAGCTGCTTGATAGCTGCTCGGTAGCTGCTCGATAGCTGCTCGATAGCTGCTCGGTAGCTGCTCGATAGCTGCTCGGTAGCTGCTTCATAGCTGCTCAGTAGCTGCTCGATAGCTGCTCGGTAGCTGCTTCATAGCTGCTCGGTAGCTGCTCGATAGCTGCTCGGTAGCTGCTCGGTAGCTGCTCGATAGCTGCTCGATAGCTGCTCGGTAGCTGCTCGGTAGCTGCTCGATAGCTGCTCGGTAGCTGCTCGGTAGCTGCTCGGTAGCTGCTCGATAGCTGCTCGGTAGCTGCTTGATAGCTGCTCGGTAGCTGCTCGATAGCCGCTCGATACCTGCTCGATAACCATTCAATAGCCACTCGATAGTCGCTCGATAAACTCTCGATAGCCGCTCGATAGTAGCTCAATATCTGCTGGATCACTGCTCGATAGCCGCTCGATACCTGCTCGATAGCCGCTTGATACTGGGTGATACAGACCTCCTCATGAGGCAGAAATTATGTGTGACTGTGAGTTGAAATGGTGCTTAGTGTTTGGTGTTGTCATGGCGATCACTGGTTTGCCAATGGTACTTGAAATGCCGGATGTTTTTGCTTTGTGGGTTCAGGTCCCTGCAGCCGGTTCTGAGCCAGCCCACTGAAGATGTTCTGACCTGTGAGGCATTCAGGTACATTAGCATCAACATCTCAGCTGTTTGTGTTCCAGCTGTGAAAAGAACTTTGACCTTCTTCTTCTTCTTCAGGTGGGCTTGGTGTAGCGTCAACACACGCTCTGTTTTCATGTCCCGTCCGTCCAGCAACTTCCTGTGTGGACAGGATAACTATGCTTTAGCTCCGTTTCTGGACCTCCTCAACCACCGTCCCGACGTGCAGGTAAACTATCCGTCTGGTCTCCTGAGTTCAGCTCGATCGGAGGCTTTTTTCCCAAATCTTTAAAAATGTTTCCTTTCAGGTAAAAGCAAGTTTCAATGATGCGACCCGGTGTTATGAAATCAGGAGTGTTTCAGAGACGCTACGCTTCCAGCAGGTATTCATTAACTATGGTTCCCATGACAACCAGCGCCTGTTACTGGAGTATGGCTTTGTCTCCGCTGCCAACCCCCACAGCGTGGTCTACGTGGATGCCGGTAAACAAACCTGCGTTTATATGACATCAAACTTGCAGCATTTAAATGGTGTGGTGTGAAAGTTTTTTCTCTGCTCCTTCAGATCTTTTGTTTGATGTTTTGAGAGGTGATAAAAGTTTGGATCAGAAGATTACATTTCTCAGAGAGAATGATTTCCTTCAGTAAGTTTGTATATTTGGTCAGTTGGTAGAAATGAATCAGTTAATCCTAAAGATGTACGTAAACATGGCATGTTTATCTGCTTCATGCTTGTGTGGAAACCTTAGTGCTCATTTATAAAACTCTGCGTAGGATTCTTACTAAAACTGGACGTCCGCCAAGAATCCAGAGTTTGCATAAGCAACAAAATATTCTGATTTATAAAACCGCGCGTGCGCACAGGTGCAATTTTCCCTTTTTAAATCACACTCTGCCTGAAAGCTTGCGCAAGTGAATTCTGCTGCTGCCCCCCCCCCCTACACGCCCATATTCTACTATAAATGGTCAATGCAAAGCACCTCATGGACATTTCTACATATAAATGAACCAGCTGATCTCTGCTATTTAAACCTAAATCATGGCAACCGAAAAGACGAGAAAGCGTAATTTTACGGAGACGGGGGTGGAGGTATGGTCAGGTGGAGATTTTTTCGGTTAACGTAGACAAACTCATTCTGACTTGGAGCCCTTATAGCAACGTGAGTGCAGCCAATCACGCCGATTACATTTGGGAAGCCGGTTGATGCTGCAAATTGCCTTTTAATGTTGGCCTGTTCCCCTACAGTGTATGGAAACTTTATGTATCTACTGCTCATTTTCGTCTGTGTTTATGATTCTATGGCACTAGTGTCGGATATGATGGCATGCATGTGTAGGAGACGGTTTTTCCTGTCAAGGACGAGGACACTGGTTTCTTTAGATTGAGAAGAATATAAATTTAATAAT
>JBAMHX010000018.1:24540023-24556124 GCA_037177515.1 Pseudomugil tenellus | reverse complement strand
TGGCATAACAGTATTCAGCAGCACAGACAAGTGAAAATCCACAAATCAAACAAATTTATGGTTAAAGCTAACAAGCTAATTATCAGAAACTGCTAACAACTGCTAACAAGTAGCAGAAATGTCACTCACCAATTCAAGGTGATTAGAAACCCAAATCCCACTCACTCCGGACAATGGACTTGGATCACATCTATTAACATGGTTAGACAAGATGTCAGGCGAAAGTTATACAGAAGATTGAGCTGAAATGAGTTTTAGTTTGATTACAAACCTGCAGCAGCCCATTGAGAGGCTTCCCCCACGCCTACCCGAATGCTTGGACCGCCATGTTTTAAACCGCTGTCACATGACTCACATGCTTCACCTGCAGCCCGTGTTATCGCGAGAACTCAAAGGGGTTCCAGCAAGGAAGGGCGGTGGGTTTAACAGGGCTTTATTACCAGTTTAATGGGGTTACAGTTACTTGTGTTGTACTTGCAAAAGAACAAAATCTCTTGTAAAATTTTGTATCTAAATGTCAGCGTTCCTAAATGACTCGTTTAAAAAAAGAACCATCTCAAAATTTACTTCAAATAAATGTAGTAAGACTGATTTAAACATCTGGAAAACCTGTCTGTCTATTGGGGTGACACAGTCAGATTTCAGAGGTGACCAGTGCCCCCTTGGTCACCCCTCTAGCTCCGCCCCTTCAGACTAAATCCCAGCTAAAACAACCTAAAAAGAAATTATTTAACGAAATGATGTTTTATTTCCACAACACACCACTTGTTCATTCATTACATGAATGTTTTTCCCACCAGGTTATGTCCACACCTGTTAACATCCTTAAAAAGTCTAAAAACAAGTCATTCTTTTTGTTAAGCTGCTGTGCAGAAATTACAAACATCCCTTAGAGGCAAAACCCTGCTAAGTTGATGTTTTTCAGTACTACTTTATCACTGTGTATTTATGTTGCTGGAAAAATCTACATATCTAAGCGTGTTTATCTGCTGGTGGGGAGCGCTGACATCTGGGACTCTCGAGTGGGCTGCCGAGCAGAAAAAAAAAGAAAAAGTAAGACAAGCGATAAACAAACAGAGAGGTCCGGGAACACTTGACGTGGATTTGGCTGCTCCTCCTGAACGCTGGCATTTATCTGGCACACCGCTGTAAACGTAAACGATGCCATGTATGAGAACTATGTGAGCCCAAAGCTGCAAGTCCCAACCAGATAACGCCCACACCGAGACAGCGCAAACTGCCAGGAAATAGTCCCCGAAGGCGCCATCAAACATCCACAGCAGGAAAGTTTTTTAAGTACGTCTTCAAAAAAGTAAATAAAAACTCAACACAGAGATTTTTTTTATTAAAAAAAAGAGCAAAACCAACATATTTAGCTGTAGTTTGAAAAATATCTGCTCATCTTAAAGACAGGCTGATGCTTACCTCGCTGTTGCATCATTCCTGCTTGTCTCTGTTTGGGAACGTTGCAGAACATCTCCACTGCTTCTACATGTGACACATTTCCTGTTTACCGGAGACAAACTTTCTGCCTCCTTTGTTCACCTCCACGATGCCCTTCCTCAGCTTTAGCTCAGTTAGCCAAGACGATGCAGAAAAGTTTTGCATTTAATGTCATGTTAAATTCAAACAGATCAGAACTAAAAGTTGGGATTTTTTTCTCATTACATGATAAATTGAACATGCATTCCAGGTGGGACGATTGCAGTTAAGCAATAAAACTTGATCGCTATTCAGGCTTTTACAGGGTTACATGAACCATATCAGGATATTATCCATAACATTTAATACGGATTTGCAGGCGAAACCTTTTCAGCTTTCCAGAAGTAGACAGGAAGTCCTGGCTTAGACTTTCTGCTTTAATTCATCTCAAAGATGTTCATTCAGTTTCTCTAAACCAAACTCTTTATCAACGTCTTTATGGATCCTGGTTGGAACACAAAAGTACGATTATCTTTAGGAGTGTCGTGATGACTACTCGATCTGCTGTTTTGTGTCGTGTCAATGTGGCCTAAAACGATCCACACCCAGCAAATAAATAATGTAGGAAACCATGTAAAACTTTATAACCTGCATTTTGAACTCCAACAATCTGAGTAAAACCGGGTTAAATGTGAAGGACTTAAACTATGGATGTTACAATGAAACCTGTTTCCACCAGAGGTGAAACACATGAACATTCGTGCATGTGTGATTTCACTCGTATTCATGTAGACATGCACAGGAAAGACGTCTTGTTGCTGATGGGATTCATCCACTCACCATGCAGAACCTGAGTATACCTGGATGATGATGTTCACCAGGATGTTTGTAGATCTGGAGGAACTCAGAGGATCTTTTTTTTAACGGAAGATTTCTGTCAATTCCAGCAAAATGTTCTGACTTTTCATCCTGATGCCTCGTCTGTCACAGACTGAAAGGTTTCCTCCAACAGGATCCTCTACACGGCTGTTTGTCGCGTCTCGTGTCGGGCTTCACCTGGGTGCAGATGAATTTTGTTCGTCGCTCTCACTTGTTGATCAGTACGGAGGATCACACAGTACTTGAACACCTTTTTCACCATCTCCTCCATTGATGCTATGAGTATTATTATGTTCACACATTAAAACTTCCTCCAGTGTATCTGGGTGCATAACTACGAGGTGACAAGCGGGTTTTTTGTCTATAGACTGTACAGTTGACCAGAACCTTTGACCTCATGCAAACCTCTGACGACCTCCAGAAATGTTTCTGGAAAAATGAGGCGAGCAAAGCTGGAATAAGACGACAACCAAGGCACCACACGATCCGAGCAAAACTTCCCTGCTAGCTTGCTAAGCGAGGCAGCGAAGACGCCACATTTATGCGAGTCAGTGTCAGGTGTTAAGCAGACTGTCAGAGACTCGTAAATATGTTATGAATAAAGTAGCAAGACTTACATGCAAATCATCGCGCATCGTATTAGATCAGTGGAGGGAATTTTAAGCGACAGCACTGACCTTTAATACAGCTGTACGACACCACGGTGGAAACAACAGCAGCTGAACTACAGATGGACACGACTGGTCAGCTGTTATCACATATCAGTCAGATGCATGACAACAGGTCCAACAGCTGTAAGAAGGAGCAGAAAGGAGGTTGGACAGCTGCTCGTGTCACTGAACAGTGGTTCGACTAGTCGCTGTCACCACAAGCTGTATGAGTATTAATGCAATGCCTAGATATGCATATATGATGGTTATATTTCAGTCTTCTGGTGTTGGGACAGAGGTGGGGGGGGGGGGGGGGCTCCAAGGAACTGTGGCTTCCCTCATGCTGACACATAAAAACAAAGAATTACTGGTTGCATGGTGCCTCTCATGTGCGAGAAGCAACAGTTCCAGTATAATCAGTCTCATTGCTGCAGAGCCGTGTCTCTAACTGGAGTCGGTGCATCCCTGCAGTTCCCTGCTAGTTTTTACATTCATTAATCTGGATTTATTTCCTGTTTTTCGTGTATCTGTGGTCCGTATAGTATTTTATTTCATAAGTTAGAAGTAATGTATTTATTATTAAAATTTCTGTTTTATTTTTATTTGAATTATTTTCAGCACTTTGATCACCTGGGGTTGTGCTAAATATTATATTACTAAATATAAATATAAATACAATTTGAACTAAATTTGAAATAGATGTAAATGTGCAAAACTTATCAAATATGCGTATAAAATAAAGAAGAAATAAGAAAAAGAAATATCAGTAAAGATAAAAATAATATAAGTAAAATATATATAATATATGTAAAGCTAATATATTTTACTTAAAATATTTAACTGCTTAAATTATATTTTTATTTTTAAAACGTGTATAAACTAGCATAAATAAAAAAAAATATATATAAATTAGACATCTATATATGTAACAAAGACTCACAAAAAATGAATAAAATGACCAATGAAAACCACATCAGGCCACTATTTTCATATAATTTTTAATGCCTGGAATGATTAAAAGTCTGGAAAACGAGGTAAAATATGTTTTCTGCTACTGTAAATGTGTAAAAATATATTTTTCAGAAAAAAATTCAGGTTTATATTTTCTGAAACGAAACATCATCCTAAATAAAAAAAACTGATAATGTTCTCTTTTATACTAAAACAAAAGGAAAATCTAGAGTTTTCATTGTTTACATTGCAGACGCCATGGGGACCAAATTGCGCCGCTTGTGGCCCCCTGAACTGAAACATAAATGAACGCTCCTGCTCAGGGGCTGCATGGATTTAGAACCACTGATCTTTATGTTGCTGGTGCTGATTGGGTCCAGTCCAGTCAAGCGACCCGGTGTTGCAGCTAACAAGGAAACGTGGGAATGTCTCCGGCTGACCCCTCGTTCCACCAGCAGGGTGTCCAGTACGAAGCGAGACCCTCCCTCAGCCGACGGCCCCCAGCGGTGATGAGGGAACGATGTTTCAGAGTAAATAGTTTGGACATGTCATCTTTCACATCCACTTTGCTCTTCATCGATGGATTCCTGCCTGAACGACCGGCTCTGCTCTGGAAGCGGCAGCGACTGTACTTCCAGTGGAACCAGTCCGATTGACTGGACTCGCTCCGATCAGCTGCGAAGACGCTTTGCATTCGCTGGAACGAAGGCCTGATATGGATCCTAAACCAAAGTGTGAGCGTTGACCTGCATATCTGACTCGACAGTCCAGTAATACGTGATGAAAACTGCTGTCATCATTCCGCTGTTTGCATAGAGTTGAGGTAAAGCTTCTTAATTATATTATTCTGAATCAACTACATCCAGAGTTTCGTGGAGAAGCAGCAGTGTGAGTCGTTATTGTGCTCCAATTTTCCATTCATCCCTTTTAAATTTCTTCTTTACATGTGGTTGTGCAGATGATTTGAAGCGCTTTGTCCTCTGACTGACATGTTTGTTTCAGAGTAAAAATAAACTCGGATCACTAACTAGCTCCTTGGAGATGCTGAGCGTTGGCACAGCAACACATAAAATGCATGGATCATGTCTGTGAAGAGTTTCTGAGCGACCACACTGTGGGCTCAGCCCACTCTGCAGTCTTGTATCGGTATCGGCTGTCATTGCCATTTTCAGATTTGCAACAGTGCAGTTTGGCTGCCGGCACAAAGTGAGAGAGAAGAAGCGTGTCCGAATTGATTTTCATCTGGATTTCAGCTCCACTCTTCTCTTGTCCTCCAACACTCGTCTCCTTGTTTCCTCCACCCAACTCTTCCATTTCTCTGACTTCTTTTCTCTCTTCCTCCATCTTCTCCACCTGCTTCCATGTGATTCTCTGTAATTTTCCTCTCTTGGCATCTTATTGCTTTATCTTTGGCTCTGCTCCCCCAGTGCGCCGGGTTCTGGTCCCATGTTCCGGTCCACCACCGTGGCAGTCGACCCAACCAATCAATCCCAACCAGACTTTGAGCGGAAGTGGGCTGATATCCACCCGAGCGGCGCTTCACTGGAAACAAGTAAGAGCTCTTATCCACTTAAAAGGCATGTGGTGGGCGGCTTAAATAGTTTATGAGTGAGTGTTTGGTTTTGGTGATGAGGATATCGCTCTTGATTCTGAGGGATTAAACAGAGTGGTCTGCTGCGAAAAGGCTGAAATATCTCTGCCGACAGCCGACGCAGAGGAAGAAAAGAACATGTGGAAGTAGTACTACGCAGTACTTTCCTGGGTAGATTTGCACTGAATGAAATAATGCTGGATGAGTCAAAAACTGTTGATTTCCACTGTAACAACAAGAAGCTACTGCGAAACCTAGAGATTTGCCATCAAACCGTCTGAGTTTTATACAAACTAAATGAAAAGAAATGATTTATGGGACACGGTGTCAGCGTGATTTGTTGCATCACATCGTAATGTGTGACTTTAGAACAGCAGTTTATTTTCCTACAGAGAGAAAAACGCAGTATTTACAGCAAACACAGGAACAAAATATACAAAACTGTAATTTGAAGGAAGCTACTTAAAGTTTACAGCGACTGCTCAGCTTTCATCACTGATCATGTGACCTGCACGTCAGCTATGTTCGTGGTAAACAGACTAAGCGGGCTAGCTGCTAGCAGCGCAGCTAGCTTCCCTTGTGTCTGAATATATTCACCCCTCCCCTTCCACCCCCCATCCACTAGAGCTGTATAGACACATTGACGCGTGACGTCATGATTACCTGCTCATTGACGTAGTTTAAGGCTTATATTATGCATATATTAACTAGAGCGTAGCGTCATTTGTTTTGACAGTTTGTAAACACAGATTATGGCGAGTTCGTGTAGTGCAGTATGTTGCACAAACAGAACATTATGAACGTGTCGTCCTTACGCTAAACATGTTCATGATCGTGAATACAGCCAGATGTAATCCTGCAGGGAAACCAGTTTGTCTACTATTAACTTGAGATTTTACTCACGGTTTTTAGACATTTTGAAGCTTTAAGTGTATTTCATTGTGTGTCCTGCACGAATCATTAATTCCTATATTCCAGTCTTAAAAACTTTTCGTGTCAGCTGTCACTCCTTTTGCTGTGCGTACACACCGCTGTATTGAGTTAGTCTGCAGATTGTCGTGGCTTTGATAAACAATAAACCTCCTTGCTAATAAAAGTCTGGTAGACCTCCGTCATCGTATAAAACTTCATGAACATGCTCACAAACGAAAAAAAAATTGTATCCATTCAATGCTTCGGCTCTGAACAACCCAGCAGTGTTTATTAAATAGTTCCACATGTCGCCATACTGCACTTCGACATACTGTCCCACTGCTTTTCGTCAGTTTCACACGGATCAGGCAACAAAACACCACTTACATAAAACTTCTGTTCGTATCTTTCACGATCCCTGTCCGATAAATGTTCATGATGTTTCTCTTTTGCTTTTAAGCAACTTGATTTTTGCTTCTTTGCAAGTTAAATCATGTAAACACTTCGAGTTACGCCGTGTCTTTTTGCTAGTGCGCATGACCAGGATTAACCAAATGTAAACAATAACAATCAATGTGTCTATAACCTGCAGTCCCCCCCTCATCCACCAGGGGCTCCACAGACTCTCATGTTAAACCTTCACAGCATTTTACATCCTGATCCATTTTAGCTTCAGTGTGTTGACTTTGTTTTCATGACAACCATGAGGGGGAGAATTTATCATAACTTAGATGTTATTTAATCGTGAAATTCTGCATTATTATGGGCGTGTCCTTTTGATTGACAGGTGCTAGATATCTGGCAGCAATCCTTTATTTAAGCCAGTGCTTCTCAGACGAGGTAACCCGTCTTTAACACACCTGAATTAAATGACTGGCTTGTTAACAAGCTGCAGTAAAACAATGTGCAGGTTCAGGAATCGGACTCAGCTGTGTTCGAGTAGGAACATGCCTATGACATGCAAGGCAGGCGCGCCTGAGGATTTTAGCCAATTCTTATAAATGTTGCTTTTTGTGATGATGATATGAATAGAAATGACTTTTCAATGGATCTTAAATGAATCAAACAAATAAAAATTTTGACATAAACGTCTAATCGCTATCCAATAGACCAATATACGTATCCTTGTCAAAAAAGTAATTTACACACCTAATACGATTCTTTTTTTTTATTTATTGGATCATTAATTCGGTCTGAAACAAGTGATTTGTCTATAAGGTTCTTCTGGAGCTGAATCATTATTTTAAGACCTTTTTGTTTTATAAGATTTTTTTAAATAAGAGACAAAATTTTTCTGACGTTGATGGAAAATCTGTTTGTTTTCACTGGTTCAGCTTTTCTGATGTGTTCAGGTTGAATTCTTGTGTCGTTACGTTAATATTCATGAATAAACTGTATTTGAAAGCTGCAGAGCTGTTTATGGAGAAAAACCTCCAGGAATTGAGTAAAAAGAAATAAAAACCAGAAAGAGTTAAACACACTGGATGACCTTGATTCACTATGCAGCAGAGAGGAAGCGTTTCCTGGAGTCAAACACACTTTATTCGATTTATTTTTAGTTCCATTTAGTTATTTATTACCGTTTGAACTACAATGTCTCAGAAAAATACATGTTGTGTTTTTATATCAAATCAGTGTTTATTCAGTCATCCATTAAAAGCGGTATCATCTATTTGTTACGTAATATTCTGCTGGGAAATGCGGTTAAGATGGGCCGAGCTGTCTAACAGAGGATGGAGAGGATCTGCTGTCATGTCCCGGGTTCAGACGTTTCAGGAGATTCATGACCTGCTGGTTCAGAGCTCTTCTGTCCAGCAGCAGTCGCCGCATCAAAAACCCTCCGACACAAAGCTGCTGGGTAAAAACGCCGCCCTCTAAAACACCAAAACCGTCAAGATGACAGGATTTTTGGAGGATTGCTGCGCAGCAAAGGCTGCGTAAATGATACATATCGCTAAAAATCAGATTTTCTTCAGTAAATCTGTCATTCAGGCGGATTTTTCCCAAAGAAAAGTTTATATTAGATCCCTTTGGTCCATCTCTTGTGGGTTTGAGTGCAAGACAGATGCATTTCTTACAAGCTCAGAAAGCACAACATGAAATTTGGCAGCAGAAGTCTCATGCTTTCAAAGAAACAATCAGTTGTCACCCTGTGTGAGCTGGAAACGTGTCACTCCCTCTTTCATTTAAAAGTTCAAACCGATGGAAAAGTTCGACAGCTCCATTTAAATTTTCAAAATGTTGTACCAGGAGGAGTTTTTTCACATTTCCTCTAAAAATCCTCTAAAAGTTCCAATATTTAGCAGGCGTGGTGTGAGGAGAGGATACTTAAGCAATGGCTTTGAGAGATTTCCGCCATTTTAAAACCTTCGGTTGTGAAATAAATGAGCGAATCGTTCATTAAAGTGATGTACAAACGGACGAGTCTGACAACAGGATACATGTTTAAACGAAACCTTTCATGTTTAATTTTCATTGATGGAGGAGACAATCCAGCTCTGCTGTTTATCTTAAATCCATCCCACACCCTTAAATTAGATTCGGATGTCCTAAAAGCAACAAAAGAATGACGGCGAGGAGCCAAAGCCCTGAATAAAACCATGAGGGGCTTACTGTATATGAAGTCTTATAGATGAATGCTATTCTTCCACATGCATCTCTTCCCACTGCTATCGGCAGGTTAGCCAGAAATCCTGTTATATTTTGTATGTAAATGTGAATATTGTCAGCTGTGCTAATCCTCCCTTCTTGCCTTCATAGAGTCCCAAAGCCAGCGGATCCAGCCCTTCCTTCCCCTGGACCCTGCACTGGAAACCAGACTCCTGAGCAGTTCTCAGTGGGCGTACAACCAAATAGATGCCAACCACACCGCAAGTGCTGAGTCCTGCATCGTCAACAAGACCCATCTGGACTGCAGTCCCCTCACAGCCAACCACATGATGAGCACTGATAGTAAAAGCATCCGCTTTCATGAGAACACTTGGGCTTGTAATTATTTAAATAGACCCATAACTCCCAGTGAAATCCTGACAAGCTCTGATGGTTCAGTAATGGCAAGCGCCTCCAATAGCCCTTCGACCAACAACATCAACATAAATGGCAGCAAAGCTACAGATGTCCACTATGTCCCCAGCAGAGTCCGGCCCGTCTCCTTCTCGCTGCCTAAAAGGAGCTGCGTCCTCCTGCACCAATCAGCTGCCGTCTTCATCCAAGCGGGTCAGGACTTGTCCAGAAAGCCAGAAGGCATTACGGCACCAGAAAGAGCCAAAAACCTGGGAGAGAGAGTCGCTGATCAGCAGCTAAAATCCCCAGTACCTGCAGATATGGATGCTGTGCATGGAGATCACTGGGATACTGGAAACCAGCACAGCATGGACAGTAAATCTGCAAACCAGCACTGTGAATCTGCTGAGAGAGGACCCGTGGGACTAACTGGGCCTGAAGCCCAGACCTCTTTGTGTAGTTCCAACGTGACTGGAGCCCAGAACTCCATCATCAGCTGGAGCGGAGCCCAGCTGTCCTTATGTAAGGACAAAGGGACTGGAGGTGGCGCTGAAAGTGGGACTGGATCTCATCTTTATTTAAACAGCGTCATACCAGGACGGGTTTCTGACAGCGTGAGCACAGAGTCCACACACCGAGGCAGCCACGGCGTAGACAATCAGAAAGACTTTAACCAACTGAAAGACGTGAAAGATCTGCAGTGTCTGCCTACAAACGAGGCCGTTAAGTCGGTTTCCAGAGTTTTAAACGAGCCCAAAGACTCCGTATGTGAAACCAAGTCCACAGAATCAAACTGGACTAAAAGTTCTGTCTCTCTAAATCGTCCCAAAGAGCCTTTCTGTCCTGTCCTGAGCAGAGATGGACGCAGAGTCCTTCTCTGGCCAACGGAGATGGTCAGCTACACCAAGACTTCCCCCTCCATCTCCTTCAGCGTTAATCCTCTACTGTACGACTTCAGAGCCCACAAGGCCAAGGAAGGCGGTGCAGAGAAGAAACCGGGCCTGGAGGAAGGGAGGGAGAGAATAAAGCCATCTGTGATCAAACAACCCGACTGCCAACAGAGGCAGGAAGATGCGGAGGGAGGAAAGGAGGTTAAGATAGATGAAAGGGAAGAGGAGGATGAAGGAGGACAGGCAGGAAATCCTGTGGAAGTTTCGGACCGTTGTAGCGGCAGCGATGCGGTTCTGGATCGCTCCGGCTGCCAGGATGAAAGAGCCTCAAAATTTCTGTCCGTTTCGGCACCAAAGCTGGGCCTTCAAGAAACAGGGGGGAGGCGGAGGAGGAAAGGGAGACGGGGAGGGGTGAGGAAGAGGGGGAGGAGAAAAAGAAGAGCAGAGACAGAAAGAAAAGACTCAGCAAGGGGGAGGAAGACGTTAAGAAGTCTTTGTTTGGGTCAAGAGTTCGAAGGAAGAGAAGAAAAGCCGAGAAGAGAAAAAGAGCTTTTAAGTTATCTTGCTGCAAATCGGCTGGAAGGAGGGACAGAAAAGAGGATGAAGGTGGAGGAGAGGAGGATAAGAGCAGATCAGGCAGAGCGAGAGAGGGCAGGGAGAAATGACAAGAAGGGGGGAGAGCCATTAAGTAATCTCCCTGTGAATCGCTGTAATCGCTGTAACCAGCTGTGTCTGCAGGTGAAAAGGGAGGCCAGCCAGCATCAATCCCAGCAATCAGCCTCTGGGTGGGGCCGGGGGCTGCGAAAGCTCCTCTGCAGGAGTGCAGCATTCAGCTCCGTGATTAGCCCCGTCACAGAGCCTGCTACAGAGATGCCATGCTGTCCTGCAATTACACCCGACCCCGCTGAGAGCAACAGAGGGACGGGCGAGATACAGCAGAATATGCAGGCGGGGAAGGAGGAGGCGCAGGGAGACGAGGAGCAAAGGAATCCGAGGAAGGCTGAGATAAGAGCTGCTCAGGAAAACATTTGTAATCTGGCGATTAGCGGTGCTACTTTTCCCCGTCGAGACGCAGCACGCCAGGAAGAAATTTGTCTTGGTCCAGAAGCTCACAAGGAAGCAGCGTGTGATCCAGAGATTAGCCCAGTCCCGGGTTTCTGTAGAGAAACAGCGTGTAGTCAGAGACAAACAATACCTGCAGGACACGGCAATGCTCTGATAGCGCAGACCTCACACGGTTCTGCAGGAACAGAGCAGAGGATTAGATCCGCTTGCTCAGACGAGACCCTCTCCGCCAACATGCTTCCAAAGACGCCGCCGCAGGCCGCAACAACCAACAAGAGGAAGGGGGCGTCGCTGGAGGCAGCGCCGGTGAGGAAGAGACGACGAAGAGGAAGGAGACGGATGAGGAGAGCCGTCCTGGTGCAGAGACAGGAAAGACATGATGCTGGGTTGACCTCTGACCCCAGCGCAAATCAGGAAGTCAGCAGCAACGATGAGAAACGTTCGGATTCCTGCGATGCCCAAATGGCTGACTGTCCCTCTTTTTGCAGAACAAAACACTCTGCGTGCCGCAACTCTGACAACAGAGAGGCGACATTTATCCGTAACACCACTAACAAACTCCACGGCGAGTGCAGCTGCAACGACAGCGACAGCAGCAGCTTCGCCGCTAACGGCGGCCGTCAGCTCAGCTCTGATCCCTCTGAAAGCCGGGAAAAGCTGACAGACTTGTGCGGCTGTCACACCTGTAACACGCAGACTGAGCGGAGTCAAGCTCACGCCACGCTGAACGAGGAAGAGGAGCATAGAGGTTTGCACGACAATGCTAGCAACGCAACACATGACCAGCATTGTTCCGCACACGGAGTGGATCTGAGAGAGAAACCTCCCCGGAAGTTTCCAGACACAGCAGGACACGTAGAATCTCCTCATGAGCCAAACGCTGACGCGCGTTTGCGTACGAACAAGCAAACAAACTCGTCCAACGCTTCACACGACGACGACTCCACCTGCAAAACAAACAGCTTCAATCGCAGCTGGGATGCAAGTCAAAGACGCGAGGAGGATAAGAGCACTGCCCCGTGTCACGTTCAGCAGACAAACACACACTGTGATGCTGGAAGTGATTGTGACCCCGGTGGGGGGGCGCAGCGCGACACAAGCGGCCATGACGGCGGTCAGGGTGAGGATTTTAATCTGGACTGTAATCGCTGTGGTAACAGCAGAAAGGAAGGAGAGAACACGGTGCTTTCCGGGGAGCAGAGGGGGGGTGGAAGCGACAGGGGTCTGCAGTGGAAAAGCATAAAGGAGAAGCAGGAGGAGTGGGAGAAGGAGTGGGTGAGGAGGAAGGAGAAGCAGGAGAAGCAGGAGGAGTGGGAGAAGGAGTGGGTGAGGAAGAAGGAAATTGAGCATCTCTTTCCAGGGAAGAGGTGTTTTCCTCATCACCTCCCACCACAGTGTATCCCCCTTCCTGCTCAACTCCTCCTCCAGGTGCCTCTCTCCTCCTCCTCCTCCTCCTCCTCTTTCTCCATCCACCACACCATTATCCAACATAACCTCTCTCTCCTCCCTCCTCCGTCACACCTACCCGTCCCTTCCTACCCTCACCTCCTTCCCTCTTTCTCCCCTCATCTCTGTCCTCTTGCTCTCAGCGCACCTCCTGCTCCACCTCCCCCTCTTCCTCCCTCTTTCTACTCCTCCCCCGTCTCTTTCCTGGAAGCGGCTGGTCCTTATCCCTTAGCGGCATCGTTTCCTCCTGTTCAGACTCCATCTCTGTACCCTCCACATCCAGCAGTTGTGCCCTTACAGGTGTTGTTCTGAAGACTTTCATGGTGTGTCAGTGGCTGCACATCACAGCCAGCATGACGAGCAAATTATATCCATCTTAGTTTCATTTGAGTTGGAGAACAAAAGCGCTCCTTCTTTAAGCTGAACCGGCAGCAACCTGGGCACCCCGTCCAAGCACTCAGCATCTGAGAAGGAAAAAAGTTTAAAAATGAGCACTAATTATCCTCATCAGACACAATCCTGCTCTAAATGAGCCTCAGGTGTGCCAGCAGCGGGATGGTGGCGGGGATACACAGCTGGGCTTGTTTCCCTCGGCAAAAATCAGTCGAAGCCTCTGTTTCGCATTTTAAACCAGTGATTTGCTTGCGAGGCGTGTTGCAAATGTTTGTACTGTTAGAAGGAAAAGAAATCACCCTGTACACTTTCAAATATCTTCACTCTGATAATAAACAGTTTGTCTTGCTGGAATTTACATTTTTCCCTCGAGAGCTTCGACTCCAGTTGGTGGTTATCTGCATGCCACAGCTGCAGAGGCTGATGTGCAAATATCACAGGAAATCTGGGAAGTAAAGCTTTTTAAAAGCAGTTTGGAAGTTAAGACTGAATAAAATATGTTAAAAGGGAACTTTGCTAATGTAAAACACAGTTTATTGCTCTAATCAGCTGTTTTGAAGTGAAAGCTAGAAGTTTAAAACTAAAAATAGAGAAAAATCTGGTTGTTTGAGGTTAAAAAAGAAGGAATTTAGATGCAAATGTAGGCTGCTCCTCACTCTGCTGAAAGCTAAAAGCTTAAATTAGCCACTGCTGCCAACGCATACCCAAATATCTGCTTGGTCCATCTCAAGGTTTCCCCACGTTGTCCACGTTGGTAGGAAGTTAAATATGCTAAAATAGTGAAGAACAGTTTGTGCAGTAATAGGAACATGAAGTCAGGTAGACGTTTCTTCTCTCTGTGCATGAACACATCTTGTTCGTAGACTTCAGTTCAGAGACGTTTTGTTGAAAGTTGTGTAAAAGTCCATTTCTGCTCCCTTAAGTGTGTAAACGTGTTTTCAAACAACTTCTGTCGTCTTCTTCCTGTTCCTCCTCTTCTTCTTTTCTGGTTGTGTGTCAGCTGTGCACCTCAGCAGCGCCCCTGCTGGTTTTCGGTGGTATTGCTCCGTTTTTGTGTCAAGTGACAGATAACTAAACTCTTAAAATCGGACAAAATTACTAACCGATGAAGGAAAAAACTATCCATCTGTCTGCGTAAAGTCTAAATTGACCTTTAATTATTTGCACAGTTAACGAGAATTTTCTCCACTTAAATGTGAACATCTCATCCAGAATCCAGGATTTTCTTTTTCCATGAATGCAGCAAATGTATCTCACCAGCGTTGCTAAACCAGTGGTAACAGAGGAAACGTTTGTACACGCCAACGTTCTGCTACATCTCCATTTATACCTGCTGCAGACAACGCAAACATGTTGCAGCCAGTTCAGTACTGGAGGTCCCCACTAGGGGGCAGTACGCAGCACAGGTTTCTGTGCTAGTGAAAAGGTCAATCTGCTGCACTTCTGCTCATTTTGGTATTTCGGTAAATAACAGTTTAGTAATTTGTTTCTAACTAGGACGGAGTGTTCGTCACTGTGGTACAGGTAGAAATATTTATAAAAACGCGTTTCCAAACTGTCCGCCTTTGTTTGGATCAGCGCCTCTACCGTTTAAGTCCATATTGCATGTTGCGAACGCAACACGTTACCTCACGTTAATGTGTGCGACCTACGTGACAACGTGTCGCTTGAACACCATGATGTGACACGGACGCATCATCAGCAGCAGCCGTATGTGAAGAGTGCTGCGTTCAGGGTCAGTGCGGAAAAACCACCGCCTGACAATGTTTATTCCAAGTACTTTTCCTTTAAATTGTTTTTGTTTTTAGTCTTTCTAAACTTTACTTTTAGAGTAACTAGGAGATAAAACATTTTGTTTAAAGTCTTTTTGTCAAAATCGTTTTCATGCTGCTCTTTGCAACGCCGATAAAAGCTTTTCATGATATTTGTTAATAAAAACATGTGTATTAAAAAGAACATGTAGCATTTATTTAATCAACCGTATTTAAACTAAAACACAGCTTAGGAGGAAATGTTGTTTTTTTCTCTGAACTGCAGAGAACCTGAGAAGCATGTAAATGCCACTGATTTTCATAATAACGCAGTATCAGCAAAGGCTCCATCTAAAAAGACGTGAATGGTTGTCTGGAACAAAAGGTCTTGATATCCTTGAACAAAAGCAATTTATTTAACAGCTGGACTTTCTGTAAAGCACACTTCAAAAAAGGAATTAATGGTGTTTTATTCACACCAAGAAAAGAAAAAGTGGAATAATGACGAAGAAAAGCATCGGCTCTGTTGAACCTCCTCTGGTTTTCCTGACAGCTTCAATTCTTTGAGGACTTAAATGAAAAGCTGAACAATAAGGTTTCACATGTCTTGTGCAGAAAGCATGAAGTCATAATTTAGGACATTTTGCCACAGTGAACTTTATAAAAACCGTTTTATGATCCTTTACTAATCTTCTACTCTTCTTTGTGGAGGTGGGGGGGGGGGGGGGCTGTCATGTCTTCCAAATGTATAATAAAATAAAAAAAATTAAAAATACTTTATCCCTTTTTTAGGGAAATTCAAATTGCAGTAGCTGTTTAAAATTTTTCTTAAATATATATAAAACATGCAGATTTGTATTCAGAAAGCAAATTTACTTTTTTTTCTCAACTTCATCTAAAAAAAAGAAGGAAAATATTCTGCTGTCTAAATGTTCAGTTATGAAATAAAACTGTTTTCCTAAAAATAAGAGTACTGATTAAATATTTTTGTCAGGGGCTGTAACTCAAATTTAAACAAAAGAGAAATTAATTTAATGCAGATTCATCCTTGTAACACATGAAGGTAATCTCATCCAGAGTTGCTACATCAGAGATGCTCCAGAAAAAAAAACCTGAGTGTCTGAATTTAGAAGTGAAACATTCAGTCA
>JBAMHX010000018.1:24467928-24480351 GCA_037177515.1 Pseudomugil tenellus | reverse complement strand
TCTTTTTTTATAAATTTGTTAGAACTAACTATTTTATTTCTTCTCTTTACTTTTTTCTTCACTTGTTTTCTCTTGTCTGGTCATCAACATGTAACCTAGCAACAGCTAAAATAACACAAATCAAAAGGAGGTGTGACATTAACAAAGTTTCATTTCTTTTATAATTATTAAACTCTTGTGAGGAAAGCAACATAGTTTAACAAACTGCCAGACCATTCTCGAGCAAATTCTTGGACTTGCATCAGGTTTTGGATATATTGCAGTATTTGAATGTCCTTGGCAGGAATCCAAACAAAAAGACCATTACAATCATCCAGGTTTAACGACATAAAGGCATGAACAAGTTTCTCTGCAGGGTTATCCATGTTTGGATATTTTTCACAGATGATGAAATGAATGAAAAATAAAAAAATGACAAATGAATACTTTATTAATCCCAGAGGGAAATTTAAATTCTGTAGTCATTTGGTTCAGCTGGTTGGAGTTTTTCAGGCACTGGAACAAGGTAGGATGTTTTCAACATCTCTGGTATTCTTTTCTGACTCATACTGGTGTTGAACTGGTGCTGGAGAGTCGGACATTGTCTTGAGCAGGAAACTCTGGTACTGACATCATCTGGACTTGACACCAGCAGATGTGGAGGGATATGAGGTTGTGTTCAGGTCCTTGACTGAGCCGCAGGGTGACAGTGGAGGTGTGATCGGAAAGCTGTAGGTTCATGGGGCTAGCATGTAGCTCATTTCAGCTAGCATGTAGATCATTTCAGTTCCATGTCTCTTGTGCTGATCTTCTCTTAAACAGCAACATGTCCAGGATGAAACCAACGCTGGTTAACCAGTACTCCAACTCCTCCTCCCTTTAGTTTTCCATTGAGTTGTTTATTGCAGTCTGCACGGACCGTGTTGTACAGACGCATTATAGTCTGGGACATGTTCTGTTAGCACCTGGAGCTTGTCAGTTTTGTTAGCTAATGAACTAACGTTGCCCATCACAACAACTGGAAGAAACATTTAAATCTCCATCGTCTTCTCTCTGCCTCTCTCCTGCACTGCGTCCTCTTCTATTTCTTTTCAAGCCCATTGAGATTAGAAGTGTTATTTCACTAATAATCTTGAATTTGGAGTGCATTTCAGTTGATTTTGGTGGTAAATAAGTCTCGTTGCCATGGAGACTCACCATAACAAGTCTTAAAAGAGCAGAAAACATATGCAGAAAATCTCTCGTATAGCACAGCTTCTTACCAGCGAGAAAGTTTTCTTTGAAAACCCAAATTGACAGCTTTTCTTAAAAAAAAAGATGCCTATATTACAAAAAACATGACAAATTAAATCTCGCACATTTATTTTATGTGATCACTGAAGGTCAACTGTGAATCCAATCGAACCTCCAGGTTGGTGACTGAGGAGGAAAAAGTGATGATCTTTCAAAATCAAAAGTGAATTGCGAAATAAGAGAGAAGCTAATCTGCTGGGTTTGCCAACAAGTAGTGCTTTGGTTTCACTGCTGTTCAGCTGAAATAAACTGCTGTTAATTCATGCCTTTATCTCCTCAAGGAATGCGGTTAGTTGTGACAGGACTTCAGAGGGTCTAGGGCCAGTTCTACAGCTACGTGTCATCAGCATAACAATGGAAAGACAGTGCATGTCTTCTGATGACGTGACCGAAGAGCAGCGTCTAAATGGTAAACAAAATGGGGCCGAGAACCGACCCCTGTGGAACACCACATGTAACAGGGAGTAGCCTGGATGTACATCCTCTCAACAGAACACGTTCAGTCCAACCAGAACCACTGCAATACAGTTCCTGACAGACCAGCAGTGTTGTGGAGGCGCTCTAAGAACATGGGATGATCCACAGTGTCAAACGGTGCCGTCAGGTCAAGAAGAAGCAGCAGAGACGGTGAACTTGCATCAGTTAACAGAAGGTCATTCGTCACCTGAGCAGAGCTGATTTCTGTAGGCTGAGCGAAAGGCTGTCGATTCCTGGATTCAACGGACGGTTAAACCTTCATGGTGAAGTTATGACTGACAGCAAAGCCAAACTAATAAGGGCAATAACTCCAAATAATTTTCATCTCTGTTAAGAGATGAGCAGGAGCTCATTCTGCTCTTTTCTCTTTTTCTTATCGTGCTGGAAGAAAGTATGTGCCAAATAAATACATTTTGTTTCTTCGCACATTTGAAGACTTTCAAGGAAACTTTACAAAACAACCCAGAAAATAGTATAAAAGTTATGTCTGGTGTCAGATAAATCAGAATCTCAAGAGCAGAAAGAGTGAAAGTTCTGCCCCCATGATGCTGAGGTGGGCAGAGGAACAGTGGAGGAGGAAGAGGAGGAGTATCTGAGGGAGCTCACAGATGTGGAAAGTACAGGAGGATGTGTATGAATTCAGCTCTCTGTTGGAGCACCGTCAGTTGAGCTGCAGGATGGAGGGAAGTGATTACATGAGGAAGAGCAGCAGAGTTCGAAATCACTTGAGTTGATGTCGGAAAGCGTTGTGATCATTTGTTTCGGAAACAACAAGGCTGAGGACGGAGGATGTAAAGAAAGAAGCAAGGGGCCCAGCTTGGAGCCCTGAGGGAGCCACCTAACTGGGAGGAAAATAAAAGAAGAGAAGGGACCCAGCATGGAAACTGGGCTTTTCTTAAATCTGAATCAGGTTTTAACAGAACCACCTGAGAGATGGTAATGGAACCAGTAGAAAGCAAGTTGGATAAATTCACATTTAGAGACTGTTCGATTATAAAAAAAAATCATTTTTATCCATCACAGGTTTGGACTGATGGTTTGGGAACAACTAATAAACTGGTCTGTATGGAATAAAATGGATCTTTCAGCATGTTGGTCTGAAAACCATCAGTCAGGTTTAAAGCTTTTCTCAGGGCCAATATGTAAAAATCAGCCTTACAGGTTGGAAAAGAGTTTTTTAAAGATCATTATTAAAAAAAAAAAAAAAAACAATCTCCAAGGGCAACAACAAGGGTCCAATAGATGAGAGAGTCGACAGATTTTAAATGCAAGTACAGGAAGTGAGAAACCCCTCAGAAGCTTTTAGATGCAAGTCCATCACGTAGAGCACATGTGTCAAAGTCAGGTCCTGGAGGGCGGGTATCCAGCAGGTTTTGCTCTTTCCTGAACTAACACACCTGATGCAAATCAAATAAATCCAACAGGTTCTTGCCAAAGTTTTATTCATTTCATTCAGCTGTGTTGGAGCATGGAGACAACAAAAACCTGCATGGACACCGGCCCTCGAGGACTGGACTCCGACACCCCTGATGTAGATCCTACATATTCCCCCCAGAGGCCCTGCTATGGCTGCAGTATGAGCACAAGCCGTGCGCTGCATCACAGTAGGATGGCTCACCAAGTTTAATGCAACAGTCATAAAAGCTCTGCTTCATTCTCATCAGAAGGACCAGGTGTTTGCTGAACAGGTGAAGATGTTTTCCTCTACAGACTCAAAGCTATTTGTTTCACACAAGCGAAAGTAAGACAAAGAAAAACACTTCAGAAAGAAACTGTTTGCAGAATTACATTGAAAAAGAGTTTTACTTTTTACACAATCCTACATGCAGCATCGCCACTTTGTACAAACTCAGGATGTCGTTACCTGAAAAAACTTTGCCTTAATGATAAACCAGGTCGCTTCAGTTTTTTAAGACAACTAATCAGCTGCAAAGAGGAGAACGTGGCTGCAGATGGTAGGAAAGGATTTGACGAGTCGGTATTTCCAAATCTTTGAATTTTGAATCACTTGGCCTTTTCTTATAACAACACAACCCCAAAAGACCAATTAATGTCTCTGTAAAACTCTTCAAAGGGCTCAAATCTCTTGCTGACTCTCTTCTTGAACATTAGAGCATTGAGAGATGGTTAATGTACAACACAAATAAACTATGACAACAGCAAATGTGTTGATGCATGAATCAGGTTCTAACAGAATACGGTATTGAACGAACCAGATTTTAACTGCACAGCACCAGCAGAGGATGTTTGATGCAAACAATGCAACATACAGACGCCACGCTCGCTCGCAGCTGTAATTGTCCCTTCTGGGAAGAACTTCACAACTTGCTACGGGGATTTGCACCCGTTTCCCTTTTTTCCACCTGCATCATTAAAATGGATATAAAATTTTTCTAGCTGATAAATACCAGCCAGTCACATTAGCAACGACCTGATAACCTGTATTCCTCCATTATTAACGGCCAGCTAGAATATAAACTGCTGCATTAAAGACCTGTTCCCAGTCAGACCACCACTAAACCCAGCTGGCCCAGTGCCAGGACCCTGCACGCCTGTTTTACAGCTTTGGATCATGCACAACTTTGTTTCCTTTTGCCTTTTTAGTAGTGTGATTGGAATTGGAAATAACACATTATCATCTTGACATAGCTTTAGAGAGAACTGCTGGCTCCACCGTGACGAAACACCAAGATGGCGACGGTAGGACCCGCCTATTGGCTTCAAATCCGCTCTTCAGAAACCTATGGGTCATGTGACGTACGCGCTGTCCAATAATTAATACAGTCAATAGCATTCACCCATTCATACACAAACACACACACGTGCACGCAAACACACAAACACACACACACTGATAAGCACATCTTGGGACAACTTTGGGTTCAGTGTGTTGCCCCAGGACACTTCGGTAGAGGAATCGATCCACCAGCTTTCTGACCTAACGACCACTCTTCCATCTGAGCTGCAGCCGTTCTTAATATTTATGGTTGTTATGTGAACTTTGTGTTGTTTGGTGTGAAAAGTGTTTTATAAAACGGAAAGCAGACTCCTTGTCTGTCTGAGGAACGGATTAATTTATGTCATCCAGGACAGATTGTTGCTGCTAAAGATGAATAAAACGGGAGGAATGACAGGAGTACTTGTTACCTAGTATCTACTTTAAGCCCATATTTAAGTTACTAATCTGTATTTATGGATCTAACTGCTGTTTGGTTACTGCATCAACTGGATAAATAAAATGAAGTGATCTTTGGCCTTTCGACATCCAATGATTTCTCTGCATGAAGTGATGAGACATGGCTGCCATGCCAACGGCTTCAGTGCCCCAAGTAACTGCCTCATGACTCAACTCTGGGCAACATCCCTGCAAGGAGCAGTTTTAACACTTCAGCAGCACATTTGCATCTGTCCTGCACCATTTAAAATGCTGATGCACGGTATATGGGAGGCAGCATTCTACCTGGAACAGACATGAGGATGGATCTGGGCTGCAGGGGGAACGCTTCACTATGCAGCTGTATGAAAGCTCCTGCATGCCATTAGTACGAAGGAAACAAACCTTCAGGTTGTTGGGAACAAGTAAAAGCATGCATACTCAATTATACTGCAGAAATTCATTTAACGCAGTCACGTACAGAGACAGAAATTATGGAAGGGGGCCTGTGGAAAAGATATCACGAGATTTTAAATATTTAAATTCCCAATAGTTTCACAGCTGGTGCCAGCAGATAGCCAAATCAAACATGCATATGGCGTGCTCACTCACACATGCATGAAGAGAAATATAGATTTCTATATATACACACCTCATGCAGAAGAACTGACTGAATGTTTGCATCAGCAGATGCTAATGAATATGTATGATTTTGGGAAAAACACTGACCTGTAGAGCCTTCGCACCTCCAGCAGCTGTTTAAAACAAACTGTTGACAAACTAAAAAGTTTATCAAGAAGATTTATAGGAAGAGAAAAGCGGAAGAGAACTGATTTTTCTCTTTCTTCCAATCTCTTTATTCCCTCATTTTCTAAATTACATTTTCTATCAAGCTGCACTAATGTGATCCCAAAAGCGCTGGTGCCGAAGCAAACGATTATACAGGCCAGCAGCAAATGTGAGCAGACAGTCTGCCGAGCAACAAGTCGACCATACTGAACATCAGCTTGTCAGCATCTATATTAAAACATGGCAGACAACAATTACTGCTCAGCCGCCTCAAACTGAGGCAGCTGTCACAAGTGACAGGACAGAAAAAAGGTATTTTTAAGACCACGGGGAACATGACAAAGTCTCCCAGACATGCGAAGCCGTGTGACGCCCTCATCCTGAGTTAATTACAGAAGGACATGGACATCTTTCTGATGTTGTGACACTGCTGAAGGTTTTCCAGCAGCTGCAGGTAGCCGAGAGGCTGCAGAAGCAGCACGAGCGCGCAAATCTGCATTAATTAAATGAGCTGCTGCTCTGTTGCCAGCAACAAAACAGCTGACGAGCAGAACCTGATCATGGATCAATGCTCAGGCCTCTGTAGTGAGGCGGGAGCCCAGCCGGCACTCTGGACTAAGCCATGACTGACTTAATTCCACTGATCGGCTTGACACCCCTGCAATGGCATCTGAAATACCCCCATCTCTCTCAAACTCCATCACACTGGTGCAAAGAGAGCACCGACCTCTGGAGACGCTTTACTTCTGCAGGCACGTTGCCCACATGCAACCTTCTGACTCGCTTCCTTCTGCTGCCAACAATTCATAAATATTAAAAATTAAAGTCCCTGATGGACCATTTAATCAGGAACTCTCAGTTTGGGTTTCACGGCATCACAGCAGCGTCCTCAGTAAGGACGTCCCGTGTTGAGATGCGTCATGCAGTTACTTTTATGTAAAAACTGTTTTTTTATTTCAGAAGAAGAGTGCAAAAAATACTGATCTAGTGATAATGATTGGTAAAGTAATTACTATAAATGAAAAATAAAAGTACGCATCAACAGGCAAAATTCATCCAGACACATTACATCTGTAAATCCCCATCCATCATCTGTAGCCATGACAACTGCAGCGTTATGTTCACGTGCCTGTTCTTCTTCTGTGTGCTTTTTAAAGCGTTCTTTATCCCAAATGATGGTTTGGCACCAGTAAAGCAAAGCTGGGACTGCATGTCACAGAGCTGTGTCCTTTCAGAGACACCGTAGTAAAATGTTGGAACATATGTGCATGTTGAGCACAGAGAGAGAATAAAAGCACAGCCAGCAGCTGTTTTAGTGAAGTAATGACATAACAGGAAGAGAAATGTGCTTTAATGGTGCGTCTTTAACACCTTGCAGGTTCACTAATGAGACAGTTTGTACCAACAGCTGCAGCATTGTGGAGATAGCTGTTGGCTCCACCTACGAGCAGCCACGCCACTGATGTCATCGTTAACATGATGACATCAGTGGACTGGCTGGCATCACTGGGATCAACTGGATACAAAGGTGATTATGTCACATCCAAACCTGCATTCCTTCATATACATCCATATATAAATATGATGTATTGTAATGAACTGAAACGCTGTGACTCGGGTGAGCAGATGTGCTGCTGAACATCAGCCAGTCTGGATGGTTTCAGGCAAAACATGGAAACAAAAAGCTTTTCTAAGGTCATATCTGGTATTAAAGCCATTTCATCAGGTATTCTCAGTGTCCATTTCCTGAATAATAAATGATGAAGTGAATTTCTGTGGACTAAAGGTTTGAAGTTTTAAAAAGTGCATATTCCTGGTTAGTGCAAGTTAAACAACCTGCTACACATTTTTTATTGTTTATCTGAAGCCATTTAGAAAGTGTTTGTTTCTCTTTACAATCACGAGTAAATTAACCCAACCATTCCTAACCATTATGGAAATTACACAGCACTCGAAAAGCTACAGAGGAAACACCTGATGGAAAAACCACTGCTAACCATTATGCAACAGATCTAATGGCTTTATGGGGTTTTTAATGGCTTGTAATGTTTCTGTAACCACAGGAATAAAGATTACCTAATGATTCCTCACTTCCATCTCCTCCAGGGTACCAACCACAAACTGGAGCCTGCAGATTGACATTTAACCGTCCAACAGATGGAGATGTTGACTTTTCCATTTCATTTACTGCTGCGGAGATGAAACTTGTGTAAGTCGCCTACACATTAAGCGCTTCATGAACATGATGCCGTTTGTCTACACAGCCAAGCTTTCTGAGCTCATGACGTTCAGTGGTTCAGTTTTCTTTTTGTGTATCTGCCAGGAGAGAAGCATTGTGCTCCCAGTGGAAGAGATGCTGCTTTATTCATGATCAATAATAAATGAACGTCACACCTCTGTTAGTGATGCTGTCAGGTGTCTGCTGTAAGTGCAGGAATGCTGCACACTGCAGAGCCAATCTGTTGTTGAACTGCATCAAAAGGTCAAGTTTAGTGTTAAAAGCCGGATTTCTGACCTGCACATGTTGCTGGAAACCCAGCTAGCAAGATCGCAATAAGCAACACGGATATCAGACAGAGGAGCAGGATGCTCACATGTCTGCAACAAAAATTAACTCCATCAAAGGTGAGGAAACAAGCAGAGGGAGACGCCAGAAGGCAGCTGGATGAAGAACAGAAAGGTTTTAATAACCGACCATCAGAGTCCAAACAGGAAGTTCTGCTGTCAGCTTATCGTCATGGAGACGATGCTGCATCATCCTGCTAGAAGATGCTACACTGTGCTGATAAAGGAGATGACGGGACTGTGGTGCTCATCCGAGTACTGGATGTGTCAAAGCCTCTCAGCTCCTCCCTCTGGTGACCTTTACGACCCATAATGCATCATTTCTGATGGCAGGGTCAGTGAAGAGGCAGAGTCAGAATT
This sequence comes from Pseudomugil tenellus, assembly GCA_037177515.1. Taxonomy (NCBI): domain Eukaryota; kingdom Metazoa; phylum Chordata; class Actinopteri; order Atheriniformes; family Pseudomugilidae; genus Pseudomugil; species Pseudomugil tenellus. The sequence continues at coordinate 24,471,734 of JBAMHX010000018.1, read as the reverse complement.
TCTATTCCAGGACCATGAAAATAAGACATTCTGTCGGCTCTGCTGTTCGACTTGGGGGGGTACGAGGACGTGGTGAGAGAACCCGGTTTTCACTCCAGTGTGTCGAGTCAGATTCCACTAAAACCATCAGGAAGTAGACATTCCCAACACCTTAAGGGAAAGATTCCCACATAAACACTGGTTTCTATGACAACAGATGGATTTACTGCTCGTTGCAAAGCGTACCTGGACTTTCCGGAACCGGTGAGCTAAAGGTCCCGCTCTCTCCATTCACGCAACACGGGAGCTGCAAGCTTTCCTGGAGCGATGCAGAGATCTGCTCCCTCACACTGAAGTTAGGCGGCGTTGCAGAGGTAAGACACTGCAACATGTTTTCTCCTTACTGGTGGCATCAAGGCTTTTATGGAAACGGGGGGGGGACTTGGTGAAGTGATGCTGCTGGATCTGATGCAACAGAAAAATCAGCAGCTGCAGGTTGCAACGCATGATCAGTGCTGCGAAGACACTCAAACAAAATACTTCAACACCTTCCATCAGCTGCTGGAAGGCGACACAGGAGCAGAAGTGCTGCAGGTAGACTCCAGTGCAGGAGACAGGATGTCTCTGAGAAGCTGGAGCCTGTGTGGAGTTATCAGGAAAGGCAGCTGGCCCTTTCAGAGCGGCTCCTGTGGAACGTCTAGCAGCATTCACAACATTTCTGAATCTTCCCTGATCTAAGCTTGGGTCAACGTATCTGTGTGACATGTCAGAAGAACCCAAATACAGAAACATGCAGACAGATGAGCGTATAAAAGACCCGGTCAGAGTGAATCGCAGTGCTGAACCTGTAGCCACGTTTCCATTAAACCTCCAAATACACAAAACTATGAATACATGGCAACAAAAAGTGCTTCATTTAGAAAAAACTCAGATATCACTAAAAGGTTTTACATTCTCTCACATTTCCACATCCCTATATGTGACGTAAGGTCATGTGACCAGATCATTTTAGGCAAAGATGGAGCGATGTCCTTCATCTTTTACTGCAAACAAGGACAAAGGCTTCACTAAACTGTAGAAAATCCTCTGCAGGAAGCTGAAAACCCTGAGACAACGCGACCTGGTTACCAGGTTACCAGGTTACTTGGATACCTGGTTACCAGGTTACCTGGATACCTGGTTTCCTGGTTACCAGGTTACCTGGATACCTGGCAAAAGCTGCAGTTTTTATAAGACCTCATACAGAAAAACATCATCCACAAGTTGGTAAAGGAACCTTGATAAGTTGTTGGATCCAGTTCATTCGAAACAGGTGTGTTGGAGCAGCATCTAATGCACTTGGCAGAGGAAGTGCTGCGCTGCGAACCGTGCATTCAAACCGTGTAATGCACAGGTCCAAGCTGCTTAACTCTCATGTACGCTATGTGTGAGACGGGTAATATGACGTCGCCATCGTGTCCTGCCTGCAACATTATCGCAGCAACGAGGTGCAACTTGATCCCGTTTGGTAAATGAATCATTTGCAGTTTCCTTGTTGAAAGAAGAAAACGGTTTATTTTTCCACATTTACTCCACATGTATCACGTTACGATGAGATGAGTTCCTCCTTTTATTCAGGTGAAACAACATTTCTGTAGGAATGTTTTCAATGTACTGAAATGCACACATGCAACACGACATTCTCTGCAAAATGTGGATATTCGGTTGTTCCAGGTGGAAATTAGTGAATAAACGTGACAGCTCTGCAGTACAGAGACCCCCGCCCCAAATGATCACAAAACCAGACGAGGGCTTCAGCATATCGCCTACACTGTAGCAAGCAGCAGCCTGAACGGTTGTGCAAGATGTAGACATGCTTTCATACAAGGCTGCAGAGTTAGGTAGGAACAGGAAGACAAAAACCTCGTTTCCTCAGAGCTGCTGGGACGAGACAGCGCTGTTGCAGGTGAGTTTCAGGTCTCAGAGATACGATTACAGCTTCATTTAAATGTATTTTCTGAAACAGATCATATGAACATGCTGATAAGATGGTATAATTCCCTCCAATGTGCATTCCCTCCAACGTCACAGATTCTGAGCAACGAAACAAAGAACTTTGTAGTTTATCAGCATGTTAGATGATGATTACACCGTCGATGTCAAACATATAACTACCAGCATTACAGTAAATCAAAGGGTGAAATAATCATGTATAAAAAGCAAAAAGCAAGTGTTGTCTGTGGTGGTCTGCAGCTGGATGGGTTGTGTGTGTGCATGCTGTTAAACAGAAGCTCAGCTGATTGGTGCAAATACATCGCGTTCAGGGGTTCCTGTTTAATTCTCTGTACTTTAAAATAAAACAGAAAAACAGATTCTGACTTAATTCTACATTTATTCTAATCTGCAGCACTTTTGCTGTTGACTTCATGCAGGTTTCTAATCAGCTCTCTGGGAAAGAAAAGTTAAAGCATTTAAGTCTCACTGACACTTTCACCTTAGATAACAGAGACTTTCATTTGCCCACCGGCCGCATGCAGCTGTAATTAGCGCTACTTAAGGCGATTATCTTTCTGCTAAGAGAGAAATGGGCATTTTTAGCTTTTAACCCACACTTACACCTTCTTTAAATGAACTTGGCAGATGAGAAACACGCGTTGACTTGATCTGTATTCTGGAAGGAGGTCATTCAGTTATGCCGTGATGAAGACAGGAACGCACTGATTTTCACACCACACAGTTTTTATGAGAACTCCTCTTTCAGCGCCCAAAATTTAGAGGAAAGTGATTAAATGTGTCACATTAAATTTTCTATTTGCTTTGTCGCCATGTCTCATATTTAGTGCTGGACATGACCAAAAGCTGCTGCAAGGATAGAAAACATTTCCTCCCGGCATCACTGGAAGATGCCGAGAACACATTTACTTTCATTTGCAGGAGGAAAATTAAATTAGCACAACAATATCCCCATAATGCAATTTAACCATTAAGAAAAGAGATATAAACATATATGAACAGATTCCCACATTACAAACTGTCTTGCACCACCTGCATTTAAAACTCTTGGATTTCTTTCTTCCCAGCTGCGAAGCCTCTAAAGTCCACATTTATTCCTCAGAAGATTTGGAGAATATAGAAACGGCTCTCGTAGACTCGATCCCGGGATTTAAGCTGAAGCAAGTTTCTGTTACATTTATTTTCCTGAAAAGCAGCTTTTTGAAGAGGAACAGGAATATGGGAACATTTACAGAGTTGGCTTGTCCTCCTGCTTCATCCCGTTTGTTCCGACATTTATTAACATGGTCATTTACTAATAATGGTCAGTCTGGAGGAGAGTGTGTTACATATTGAGAGAAGACAGACTCAATAATGGTTACAAGTGTGTACTCAGTGTGTACTTTGTATTCACTGGAACCTTTCAGAACAAGAATAATGTGCAAAATATTAATGTGTGTGCAGGTGAAAAGGTATTTCACATTTTAACACATTTGCAAACATTTTGTGTTAGTTAATGATACTTTCGCAGCCTCACATACGAAAACCTTGTTACGACTTTTACGTCCGCTGGATAGTCAAGTTTGGTCTTTTTTTTCTCTCGGGGTGGAGAATTCAGGTAATAAAAACATCAGCTATGATTTAGGGTTTATTTGAAGGAGCTCAAAACGGAAATATCTTCAGCTTGGAAGTGAAACTGATGTTATTGTTTCTGAAGCTTCTCTCATCTGTATGCTAGCATGTTAGCATGTTAACTCTGTCACTCTTCAAAGTTTACACTGGATTTCAGTGTGTTCAGTGAGAGACTTGTTCAGGTTTGTAGGACTGAGAGGTACAGAAGATCATTCCAGCCATCA
>JBAMHX010000018.1:24436061-24448217 GCA_037177515.1 Pseudomugil tenellus | reverse complement strand
TACAGCTGCGTACTTCCTGCTGGCTCCACCGTGACGGAGCCTCTCAGCTCTACCTTTTCATCCATTTTGGGATTTCCGGTAATGACGGAACACCAAGATGGCGATGGTAGGACCCGCCTATTGGCTTCAAATCCGCTCATCAGAAAGCTATGGGTCACGTGACGTATGCTCTGTCCAGTAATTTATACTGTCAATGCATCGAACGCAGATTATCTTTTAAATCTGGTTAAATGTTTCACATGGAAGCGAATCTGAAGAAGCTGAAGAGCGAATCGAGCAGATTCTTGATGCAGTGTATCTCCATCTCTATGTTGTGCCTAATTTCATATTTCTACATATATACACCCGTTTCCACGGTAACAGGCAGATCAAGGGAACCAGGCCTAGGAAGGAGGTGTCCAACAGACCTCAGCGATGACCTCAGCGATGACCTCAGCGATGACCTCAGTGATGACCTCAGCGACCTGCAGCTCTCTTCCAGTCTGTTTCTGGTCCTCTGGTCTGGACTGAGGAAAATACTGGTCACGTTCTGCTGATGCAAAACGTCTGAAAGTAAGTTTTACAGGAAGAAATCCCAAATAGAAGGACAGACTGGACTCACTGGTTCATAAACCTTAGTGCATTGCTGGCGTTTCTTCCCTGGAAAGACTTCTTCCTGGTTTACGTGACTTCTCTCCTTGTCGACTGGAACAGAATAAAAATATTTCTTTGTTGTCCTTCTCCTACTGAAGACGTCTCTCTGTGGACATTTACATGGACAGCCAGGCTTTCTGAGCTCCAGTAGTTACGAGCGTGAAAGAGTGACTCTCTAAAAACAGCTAAAACAACTTGTACGGAAGGGGCTGGTCGCTGGCGGGAGTGTAGCAGCGGGAGACCGTTGTTTGGCGTGATACTGTTGCTACAACATGAAAAGGTGGGAGCCATTTTTTTTTCATCCTTCATAGTTTTCTCTTATTTCCTCATGTTGTTGCAGGAAAACCTCAAGCTATTTACACGCTGAACATATTTATACTTCTTTGTGTTTGTTGTGAAGCGTAACTGCATAATGTTGGTTTTAGAAACGACATACATTTATATTTAATGGTAAACAACCCAAAAGAAAAGGAGCTGCTCATCTTTACACCATCTTAACCACAGCTGGAGTAAACAGATGATGTGCAAACCAGCCTGCAGGACTTCAGCCAGGCCCATGGATGTGCCACACATCTTGCAAAGATCCATATCTGCACCAAAATAAAGTCTGATTATTCTCCTCCTGGGTAACATTACTGGCCTTGATTTATAAAATCTTCTATGTCATTTTATTCATAATTCAGAAGCTCAGACCTGAAAACAATACAAAACACATTAGAGTCATCTGTTATGTGAACTAAACCCCCCAAAAAAGAAAGAAATACACCAAAGACACGTCTTGCCTGAAAGAAAAAGCTCTGCAATCCTTTCCCTGCTGGAGGTCAGGCCGCTTTCTGCCTTCCTCACCGTGCCAAGGTCCTTCTGTGAAGCTCATCACAACACAACTGGGAATAAAATCCACCCTTTTCCTGCTTCAACTGTAATGTGAAGAAAATAAAAGCTCCCATCTAAAAGAAGTTCATCTAAAACCAGCAGATGTGTCTGCCTGAGTGAACTGCACAAAGCCAGTATGGTCAGCTGGACGGAGATGCATAGTCCAAGAATTCCCCACAAATATCAGATTAAATGATTAAATAAAAATAGTCTAAAGGATTTTCACTTGTGCACATAAGGGAAAAATACAAGAAGTAGAAAAGAACCATCAAAGTGAACACATGAACATACATTATACAGATTAAACTAAAGTTGTAAGTAGCTGAACATGCTGATCTTCCGTCCTGCTGCTCATGTTGAGTCACATCACATATAAAATGATCCAATTAGGAAGTCAGACAACAACCTCGTCTTCATCGCACCTCATTACCCTCTGAATGGGAAAAATTTGATGGGTAAACTGGTGTAATGCCTGTATGTGTGGGAAAATAAACCTCATTCAGTAGTTTTACACAAACTTCCCACCGACTCCATCCTGTTGGGAAATAAAGCATCTTCCACGTAAACACGGAGGTTAAGATGGACCAACCTCATCTGTTTCTCTCAGGATGAGGACATGTCCGAGTCAGAGAGGACGTTTGGTCATCGGATCCGGTGCCGGGCTGCATGGAAACAAACACAACCCAACATGGGGACGCAGCCCAACACGGGAGAACGAAGCCCTACACGCGGGGACGCAACCCAACATAAGGGGACGCAACCCAACATAAGGGGACGCAACCCAACGCAGGGATGCAACCCAACGCGGGGACGCAACCCAACGCGGGGACGCAACCCAACGCGGGGACGCAACCCAACGCGGGGACGCAACCCAACGCGGGGATGCAACCCAACGCGGGGACGTAGCCCAACGCGGGGATGCAACCCAACGCGGGGACGTAGCCCAACGCGGGGACGTAGCCCAACGCGGGGACGTAGCCCAACGCGGGGACGTAGCCCAACTCGGGGACGCAACCCAACTCGGGGATGCAACCTAACGCGGGGACGTAGCCCAACATAAGGGGACTTAACCCAACGCGGGGACTTAACCCAACGCGGGGACTTAACCCAACGCGGGGACTTAACCCAACGCGGGGACGCAGCCCAACGCGGGGACGCAGCCCAACGCGGGGACGCAGCCCAACGCGGGGATGCATTGGGCGGCAACAGGAATGCGACCATTATGTGAGAATTAAAATGCGACATGTTTTACCTGCATGACCACTAACAACAGCAGCTTGTTGGTGTAACCAACCTGCTACAATAAAAGTTGTGTAAATGCGACTTTCTGATTAAACATTTAAGGCTTAATTCAGCGTTGTGTCGGTGTGTGTACCTCGTCCCCATATGAGCTGCATTATGGGTCAGTTTTTCATCACACTTATCGGACCCGTAACGCAGCGTCTAACCTCGGCTGACTTTGATAACTCTGCGTGCTTCTCCTGACGAGCTGTGTGTTTTTCTCTGTGTGTGCATGTCTGTGTGTAGGACCGAGTTTGACTTTCAGAGCATCTGCTGACTGCGGACATGGCAGGGGGGCACAGGTGGTATATTGTTTGCACCCACACACACACACACACACTGATGAAACTCACAGATGCTGACCTTGTACGAGGCCAGACTCCTGGACTGTCAGCAGTTGTCACACAAACATACACAAACACACTGAAATGAGGTGCCCATTTACTCTGAGCTTGTCAGAGGCTGCCATCCTTCCCAGTGGGGGTATATGTGTGCTGCTGGTGAGGGAAACGGGGGGATGAAGGTGGGGGTATTGATGAATAATGCTGGAGGTAATGAGATGTCTGATGATGGGGACAAAAACAGGAGCAGCCAGGAAGGTGTTTATGTGTACTTTCCTGTCTTGGTTCCTCTCAAAGTATTTGTCAAATCTGCGTAGAGATAAAATCTCACATTCTGGGCAGGAAGACACGATGCAGGAACAAAATGCGATCCTCTCAGATAAGCGTTTCCCGGTTGTGACAAAATCGTCATACATACAGAAGTAAGGACAAGTCCAAGGAGAAGCTGGAGACCAGCGTCCGCCACAAGTTCGCTTAAACAAGTTCGCTTAAATGAATGAGTGTGTGCGTGTGAGGAGAAAACTAACTAGCCGGTTTTCTGGTTGTGGTGGTGCTCATGGTCGTTACTGCGGTGGACTAGCTGAGTTTTATGCCAAGTGGGGGCTGCGAGCTGCCAGGTCCAGGGGGTGGGCTGCATCACATCCCATATAACGGCAAGCACTTGCTCCTGAACAGACCCGCCGATGGTCCCTAAGTTTGTTGTAGTTACATTTACCCACAATGCATTGTAGCTTCATGTGTTTGGTTCTCTTTAAGCAAAGCACATTCAGAAAGTTCATTTGCACATTCACACTTCTTCAAATGAACCAGACTTTCAAATGAACTCCAAACCGCGGTACTTCCACAGGGTTGCATCTGGATTTTATTGCCACCATGTCGGTCATGTGTGACTACACCTCTTCTGTAACTACCCAGGTAACATTTTTAACATTTGCACACTGATCCAAATCGCTCACATCTGCATCACAATAAATCTATAGACCCACCCCTCCCCGGCAGGCTTTGGGCCCTCTTTAGCCTTGCACCTATACAACCTAGTATACAATAAGGACGGCTGCGTGTTCATAACAACAGAATTTATGCTGGTTTAAAATTGCATCATGCAGAAAGACCAGAAACAGTTGATGGCTATTAGTCTCCTCCTCCAAGTCACATCTCAGCTCTAGTTTAAAGAAGAGGTTGCGTTACATTATAGTCATTTAGCATTACTGATCCATCTATCACCACTCGGTAAGCGAATGTGATGACATTAATGGTCCTTTCCAGCACCAGTTGGTAGAAATCAGGCTTCTATTTACTTCTGATCCTTGTAGAGTTAGCAGCTGTATTTCCACAGCAGGATGCATCATTAAACACAACTCATTCCTTATTATTTGCACTCAAACACTTTTAGAGGAATTTCATGTATTAGCTTAATTACCTTGCTCTTAATTAATGTGTAGCTAAAAGCTCAGACCATAAGGCTCCTAAAGTGACGTCATTCTGACCTTTAGTAAACCATCTGCAAGGCCGGCGTCCTTCCATCAGGGAAATGTTTAGGCGAGACCTTGGTTTAGTTGTCGTAGCCGAAGAACAGGCCTCAGATTGACGCACCTGACCAAAGTGTTTAAACAAAGCTCCCCTATCTGACTAGAACAGAATAGTTCCAGACTTCTGTGTGACGAGAGATCTCTGGAGAGATTCTCCCGGGTTATGACCTCGTACCATGTCTGTATGTCTTAATGTTTTGTCCCTTCATGTTTTAATGTTTAATGTATGTTCAACTTCTTTTATCTTCATTATTAAATTTATATTCTTCTCAATCTAAAGAAAGCGTTGTCCTTGTCTTTGACAGGAATAACAGTCATCTACACCCTCGTACATAAATGTGGTTTCCTCATACAGTCTTCCTTTAAGTGCTCTTGATGATTTTCTCTTACAGAGGCTCCAGGATCATTTTTGTAAAGGTGCATCAGCTGCTTGCTGCTGTTCACTCCTTCCTTGTTTAACCCAGAAGAGTCAGGTCCAACACGGACTTATAACTCAGAAATAACCAAAACAAAGAACACTGCTGAGATATGACAGGAAGCATCCACAACATTTCATCACCTTTCTATCCATTAAGCTCAACCTTGTTTCTGGTACAGAACACAGATCAGATCAGTCAACGTGCTATTGATGCTTTACAAGGTCAAAGAAATGCAAATCTGCTTCAAGCCTAACGTCACTAACAAAATGTGTTAGTTGCACAGCCAAAAATTAATGGTTTAAACAACCAAATAAATAAAACCATGTCTGAAATCACAGTTGCATGGGTAGCATCCTCTGCTCCCAAACACTGGAGGTGTGCCTGAGGACTCCAGATCAGCAGATCCCAGATCTGAGCTGCAAGAAAACACTAGCTTAGCTTGTTTTAACCAGAGAACTGCTTTCGCCTGAAATCACAAAATGCACACTAAAAAGGAGTGAAGAGACTCAATCCAGCAGCAGTGGCTCCTCTTTAATCCCAGCTGTCTCTGGTAAAAACCTTGCTGAAGTACCGCGTAGGAAGCAGACTTACAGATCAAACTGATGGGATTTGAGTCAGAAAGCTGGCTGTGAATGTTGGCATGGTCTATATCTGACGGATTTGCTGAACTGACGATACTTCATTACATTGGATGTGTGACACCAAATACATTTAGTATTATAAAACTAGAGCAAAGTAACTTGTAACACATTATGGTAGCCATGTAGTCCATCCACACAGAGACAAGCTGGAATAGCTACTAAAAGACGAGGCAACGAGAGGCGTTGCAGGAATTTGTTGCTCTTTTCTAGCAGATCACCAGAATATAACATTTAAACTGAGACAGCACTTGTCCTGTCGTTTAAGCCGTTTAAGCCAACAGAACGATGGTCTGGCTGCTGTGTTGCAGAAGTTCTGCTGGACTGGACCAGAGGGAACAGAGACAGGACTAAAAAGAGGAAAATAAAAGGAGAGAAAGATGCACCACGTAGAAAACAAAGCCATCCAACCTCAGTTGCTGGACAATCTGCAACGGTTTAATTTATAATTATTATTATTATATATGAAGTACAGGAGTAAGTAACGGCCATGCTAAATCTTTCATTTACTAAGATGTGGTACTACGATGTAGTACTATGATGTGATACTACGATGTGATACTACGATGTGGTACTATAATGTGATACTATGATGTGTGTTGGAAGAAATGTTTCACGGAAGGAAGGAAAAGCGAATATGGAAGAACGATCTTCCCGGTTTGCTCCCGTCAGCAGCTTTGAAACATTTTGGTGCAGCTGGAAGCTTTTGGGAGAATAATTGGAAGAACCTAATAATGTTCCGTCCTGGAAATAACAAATACACAGAGTACTTCTTACTGTGACCTACATGAAAGCCTGTTTTCTAGCAGCAAAGCAGCTGACAGTACGCTGATACAAACCAGACACAGACACATTAATTACATCTTTGGTTACAATTGAGGCTGAAAATTGCAGCCTGTCAAGAAGAAAATGGTGGAAAATTTTCTCTTTGCCAGATCTGGGTCACTAAAACTCCAACTGGGAAATGTCTGAAAGCTCCAGTTTCATTCAGTTTTCACCAAAACGAACTGAAACGATTAGATTTTATTTTAAAAAACCCAACAGAGACGCTGAACGTAAAGGTCATCAAGTCTGCATGTCAAACCATTTATTACAATAAGGCAACAGGAGCCTGACACAGCCTTTTAGGAGTTTAAAATGTGTGTGTGTGTGTGTGTGTGTGTGTATTAAATCTATTTTTCAATTTAACTCTTTTTTATTATGTGAAGCACTTTATCAAAAAAGTTTGATCAAAGCTAATAGTTAAATCATTAAAGCTGAGTGTGAAGCAGCTGACATGAGAATCAGCACCTCCAATTCCGAGACCATGATCCTCATCCGGAAAAGGGAGGAGTGTCCTCTGCGGGTCGGGAAGGATGTCTTCCGGGAGGTAGAGCTGCTGCTCCTCCACATGGACAGGAGCCAGATGAGGAGGTTCGGGTGTCTGGTCAGGATGCCTCCCCAGAGGTAATATCAGCAGAATGGATCAGAAGCAGGATCCAACAACACATTCATGCTTTTTTTAGTGATGTCAGAAGTTTTTACATGTAAAATGATCTTTGTGGATGTTGATAATAGTTGGATTTTTGCGCTGCGTATTTTTGCACCACAGCGTCGCTGCTTTTACCTGCAGCTACATTATAACAATATAATCAAGTTCATTTTAAATATGTGCTAAAAATACAGAATGTCAGTCTGGTGGATATCATGAGACACTCGGGCTACGTTTAGACGGAAACGGTCTAAAGCAAAATGCAAAAGTAGCGTTTCGTTCTCACTTTAATTCCGCGTTTACACGACTGTTTTGGTTGGGAAATCTGCGTGCACACGGAGACTCGAAGGTGCAAAAACCTTCTAATTTCCTGTTGTAGTATGCACGCCCAGTGTGTAGGTGGCAGCAATTATTTTTAAAGTATTTATCTTTAATAAAAAGATGCTGAATTAGGACACATCTAATGTCATGAATGAGCTAGGTGACTGACACAAGATGGCCGCCGAGTGACCCCTCACTCACTGTCCCATAGACAAAAAGCTTGGTTGAGGCATCTAGTTATTATATACATGTCTATGAGCGTGATAAATGAAAACATGGCGAAGCGCAGCAGCCAGAATAATGACTCTGTGGGATGAAGTAATCATCCCACAGTGGATGATTACTTCATGCTAAAATGCTGACATTACTATTGCGCCGCATTTACTGCTGCTAGCGTAAGTTGAAGTTCCACCATGTTGTGTTATTGTTTTCTTGAAGTGGCTCATGGTGATGACGTCATCTTTATGCAACCGCAACGCACTTTTGCATTGTCAACCGTTTAGACGGCAACAACACGGTGGAACGTTGTCATGTTTTCCACTCTGGAAGGCGTTTTGGAATTTTTACGTTTTCTCTGTTGCCGTCTACACGATATGGACATCTGGTCAAATGTTTTGCATTTTTCCCCTGTTGCGGTTGACCTTTATTGATGTGAAGACATTTTGTCTCTGCATTCTGTTATTTTCAGGTTCTGGTGGTTTTCTGCATTGATCCCAGCTCGTGTCAGGATGTTTCCCAGGACACGCTGCAGGCTCTTTAACCACCGAGCTGCACCGCTACGCCATAACCAGCAGCGCCGGTGTGCGAGCTTCGCTCTCATTCAGCCACCAGCTGACTTTCTCTGTGAGGGAGGGAGCAGTCGTAATGGCACATAAATCCATTTCTGTCCGTTTGATTCTATTCGGAGTGTTTCTTCCTGCAGAGATTCAAGGTTGTGGTGAAATGGCTTTTTCAGTTTTCAGCCAGTCCGGAGAGGGAAGCGCTCCTTCTGAGCAGCACGACCCTGACCGCTTTCAAAATTAATGTGAGCGAGTGCGCACCCCCCCCCCAGCAGCAGATTGCAGGGGAACCATTTAAATGTCCACATTAGACCTAATATGTTGTTTTTCATCTGTTTGGATGAAAGCTTTAAAGCTTGCAGGAAAAGCCCCGAGCTGGCCGAACAGCAGAGGCCGCGGCTGCTTTGCATGTGCTGCTGCAACACTGCAGCTCTGCTCAGGAGCTGGTTGAAAGTTTAATCCTTCTGAAATGCATCAGCTTGAAATGAACTGTGGCTCCGTAGCGTCAGAGGGAATGATTGTCCTGTGGTATAGTAAGCTGTGCAGACTCATTTAATAAACATGTTTACACAGTTATAGGAACTGATAAGAAGATGAGATGCGTCAGGATTTATTCCATTCAGCTGTATTTGCCTTTTTTAGCATTTAATCCTCTGCTTTCCTCAGGGAAATACTATAATGCAGTACATTCTGGGTGTTTTATACGGAGTTTTGCTTTAATATTTCAAATCTCATCATTGCATTTCAATCAGGGCTCCGTCTGCAGAGCACCCATTACTCCGCTGTTAGAGAAAAATCCTTTCTTCCTCCTGATACTTATTGTTCTCCGGGCCTCTGAGTGATGCCTGCCTGCTGTATTATACACAACCTGACAGGAATATGACATTTAGTAAAATGCTGTAATCTTCAGAACGACTAAGTTTGGATGGTTCTCAGCGTCTCGCTTCCCGTTTTAACTGCTGCACGGTGGCTTTCTGCTAACAGCTGGAATATTCATGCAGCTTCATCCAGAATCGTTGCTCGTCTCTGCGACGACATAAAAGTCCTCAGGATGAACGCACAGGCGTAGGGGGAGAGACAACCCCCCCACTCCCAGCAGCTGCCCCCTGAACCAACCTACCATCAGGGTAGAACAGGTCTCCGTATTTCCTGCTCCAACACGCTTGACACAAAACGTTTGGTCTGTTGAAGTAGGAAAACATGAACGAGATCCAGTTTTTTATTTCACTGTGGATGAGCTCAATGTTTCATTAATAAAAGCATATTAATCATCTTCATCAGCAGATGAACACCTCACACCTGCAGTAGGAGGCTCTCTGTGGGTGCAGCCGCTGTAAGTGAACAGCTGCTCTGTGCTCTTCAGGATCTCCAGCTTTTTACCATCTCAGAACATTCCCCAGCAGCTCGTGCTTCTGTCAGATGAACCTTTAAGAGCAACGTCCTCCTCTGCTGTCCCTTCACACAGACTCTTCCTGCTGCACATCTTTTTGTCCGTAGATTTTTCCCTGATTTCCGTATCTGGTTTTCACAAACGCCTCAAATGCTGCAGTTTATCTTCTGATTGTCCTTCATGTGTCCATTTGTCTTGCAGCCATTTTGTTTCTGTTTACATCTCATCCATCCATCTTTCTACTCTAAATGTTTCTACTAGCTCACGTTAATATTTAATGCTGCTGATCTTTTAATATTGCCCCCCCATAACTGGTAAAAAGTAGTTTATTCTGAATGGGCCCAGTCTGATGCTTCACGTTCATCCTGTGGTTTAATAAACTCATCCAGGATTCATTCAGACTGTCAGTAATCTGATTACATCTGAAGCTTTTAAGTTCTTCATAAAAACGCGGCTGACGCTCTGCGGCGATGTGAGGGGGGAGAAAAGCATCAAGCTTTCAGCACAACCTGATTCAGCCTGTTGTTGCCATGGTGGAAGCAGGTAAAGTGTCCTAATATAGACATAAAGCCGAAAACAGCTTCAGTCTCTCAGCTTTACTTCATAGTTACTGAAATCAACAGATTTCATTCATTTTTTAAAGACTCCTTAGTAACGGTAGCTTCTGGGGGGGTTGAGGCATCAGGACACATCTCATAGAAGTCCAACATGTGCAACACCTTTACAGATCAGCTTCTAATCTGATGTCTTTATATCTTTCGCTACAAAATGCATAGAAACCGTAATTCTGTCTGAACAGCAGCTGATAATAACGAAGAATCAACCAAAATGAAAAGAGCTGAAATAAAGAATTACACCTGAAGCTGAGGCTTTATCCATGCACATCATTCAGCTTTTGTTTCTGCTCCTACCTCATAAATTTCTCTACAGCATGAATAAGTTCCTTTTTGCTGCTGGTGACTCTCATTGTTGATAAAATTCAGATGAGAGAAAGTTTGTACTTAAGAGGACAATGATAAAAAAGGAAGACATCTTTCTTCAGTCTTGCAACCATTGTTTAGTGGGACAAATGAAGTAAAAACTCTGACATTAAACCCAAACATGAGTGGAGACAGACGGTCAGAAGAAGCAGAAACGGAGCTTTAAGCCGCTGCATCGGCCACAAACCATCCAGATGTGGTGTCCAGTCAACTGAAACCAGTAAGGAAAGATCGCAAAACTTGGATAAACTTGGGTATAAAATAATTTTGTTTCACGTTTACATTCAAACCATTTCATTTCTGATTCAGTGACTGAGTAAAGTCAGACCCCCTCCAGGACTCTGCATATTGTACAGGTAACCCTCCTTTAAACACACCTGGATGAAGCAGATGTCTCGTTAACGGGCTCCTTGATGAGGAAGTTCATTAGTCTGCATCAGGTGTGTTGGAGCAGGACCATGTCTGGCATGCTAGGCATGTCTCATGGGGGGGCAAGGACTTGGATTACTAAACAAATTGCCTGGAATCACCCTTTACACATATAAAGCCGACTTTACCTTCCTGTAACGCGTTTATTTAAAACATTAAGAAATGCCGACAAAAAGACCAAAAACTACAGTAAAACCATCCAAATGACACAAAGTCGCTGAAATAAATAATAATAATAAAAAACGCACGTGGAGATGCAAACGACCTAAAAAAAATATGAATATTTTCCCCCAAAAAGTTAAAACTGCTTCCTCTGCTGGGAACTCTACTAGAATAACACAAACAGAACCGTTCCTGCAACATAAGTACAATGTTTAAGTGCACATCTGGCGTGACGACAAACAGGTAAAGAAAAGCTGGTTTACCTGGTGAAAGCTGTTTCCTCAGACAGAAGGAGCACCGGGAGCACCTGGAGGACCTGGAGCTGAAAAAAATGTTGCTGAAGTTTATAAATGATGTTACATTAATAACCATGAAAAACCAGTAATATCCAGATTTTTACTCACTTTGTCAGGTTTTTCTGTTCATTTGCAGGATGTTCTCTGTGGTTCAGACCATTCAGTTAAACTTTCAGCTAAATGAATTTCTTCCACCTGGTTTCTCTTTGTGGCCTTAATTAGCAGCTTTAGCAGAGCCAGATTCCACTGCAACCACTGGAGGCGCTGTTTTACTGGTTTGTTTCATTGGTTTGTTTCACTGGTTTGATTCACTGGTTTGTTTTACTGGTTTGTTTCACTGGTTTGATTCATTGGTTTGTTTCACTGGTTTGTTTTACTGGTTTGTTTCATTGGTTTGTTTCACTGGTTTTTTCACTGGTTTGTTTCACTGGTTTGTTTCACTGGTTTGTTTTACTGGTTTGTTTCACTGGTTTCTTTCATTGTTTGTTTCACTGGTTTGTTTCACTGGTTTGTTTCATTGGTTTGTTTCACTGGTTTTTTCACTGGTTTGTTTCACTGGTTTGTTTCACTGGTTTGTTTCACTGGTTTGATTCATTGGTTTGTTTCACTGGTTT
>JBAMHX010000018.1:24403075-24415393 GCA_037177515.1 Pseudomugil tenellus | reverse complement strand
ACACACACACACACACACACACACACACACACACACACACACACACACACACACACACACACACACACACACAGTGTCAGCATAAATGCAAACAGGGATCTTTACACACCTACACAAAGACAATAAGGACCCAACATGGATCAAATCTGCATATTTTCTGAATATTTTCCTACACTGTGTGTACTTTCAGTCGTTACCAGGACGATGAAGGCGTTTCCACCGCGGTGTTGTCTCACAGCGCAGTATGCGCCGTTACCGCGGTAAAAAAAAAGGATATGGATCTATTTGATTCTACATTACACAATTTATCCAGATTTTATTAAAGCTAAATAGTTTTATTACTTTTTAAAAGGCAAAAATATAAAATAATTTTAAAATAAAAATATATTTATATTATCCCACGCAGAATACATTGTCAAACAAGCAAATGATTTTGTTAAATAGTCTTTAAGTGCAAATCGCAGCGGAGCATCAACCGTACAAGAACCAGGGAAACGTTCCGCCTGTTTTAGGAGCAGAAGTGTAACATAAAACAGCAGGAATATGAATTTCTTAACATATAAAGTCTCTTAAACACAAAACTTAGACTCCGACTGTCACGTTCTTGTTCGCGCTAAGAAAAACCAGCATGTTTACATTGTGTGGTTTCAGGGAGGATCAGAGATAAATAATGTTTCCAGCAGCATTAAAAACTCAGGTGGTGACGTACTTGTTGCGAACATGAACATGTACTTTAGAGAGGAAGGAAATGCACTCTGACGCCGTCAGACGTTTTATTTTAATGAATTTTGTCTTATTTGTTCTCACTCTCGCTGTACATAGCCAATCAGCAGCCAAGAAAAAGCAGACAGTAGTTGTCCATCGACTATCACCCAGGAAGACTCACTCCAGTCACTGCAGTGTGGATCGTACCGATCATGTGTGATTAAAGGAATTCACAACACATTTGAACAAGCTTATTTTGATTTTAATAATAGGTTTTATCAGTAGGGAATAAGCATAAAAAAATATTGGATCATATCTGTTATAACGAGAAAGTTTCTATAACAGAAACTGATCTAAACTGACGGCGTCAGATGTAAAATAACGTCTGACGGCGTCGGGCGTTTTAAGAGCGTCCGACGGCGTCGGGCGTTTTAAGAGCGTCCGACGGCGTCGGGCGTTTTAAGAGCGTCTGACGGCGTCGGGCGTTTTAAGAGCGTCCGACGGCGCCGGGCGTTTAAAATGGCGTTTGGCGTGAATTTTGGCCCAGGCGAAATGTGATAGGGATGGCAAGCCATAGATATTGCAACAGTCCGAGTTGTTACTGGTTATTTCATCCTGTTTTGTTAAAGCTGCTGGTGCTACAGAGCATGCCCTGGTGTGCCTCATCGCCACGACCTGCAGATGACAGCACTCACATGCTCTCATGAATATTCAGCTAAGAAAGCGCTGCTAAGGTCAGGCTTAATGTCCAGCTGCATTTTGGTCCATTCACTTTGAAGGCACTTATTCTGCAAGCCTTCATTAACTTGTGACCCTTCTGCAGGCAGTGTTGTGTCTGCTGAGCATGTGCATACCTGCTTCGGTCTTCTCCCTCGTCAAAGAAATTGACGACGAGTCTGTTTCCAGGCGGAAACTCGAAGCCGTTCAGCTTCTCTTTGGCGTAAACTGCTGATCCAAGATTACTGTAGCGAATCAAAGCATGACCTGGAAGCAGAAAACAGAAAATGCTGCTTTCATAGAGAAACAAGGCCTCCGAAGCCACGGCCAGGCGTGTCTCCCCGAACACCCCCGCTCCTCGTAAAGGATATAAATATATATAAAATATTATAAACCCGCACATGTAGGCCTGTCGCAATAAGTCAATTAATCGCGCGATAAGAAAAAATGACCGCAATAAATTTATTGTTTTTCTGTCTTTACTGGATTGCATCGGTTTCACTACGGTGCATCAGAGGCAGCGATGCCTTTGTCTGCATGATGACATTCATCCAGTTTTACTCTGCAACTTAAATATGTGGTCAAGTAAAACATATAATCTGCCCTTATATGAGCATAAAATACACAACTGCTGACTGGACCCTGAACTGCAAGTCTTTGAAGACCAGATATGTTCCTGATAATCACACTGCTGAAACCCCGGAAGCCCAAAAACTAGTCTGCACATCAAGGTTTAGAAATAAATGTTTATTCTTAAAAGCGTGTACTTTGCATTATTACAGCTTTATTATTATTTTAGTTAAAAATGGCAACATTAAGCACTTACCGCAATATTATCGTTTTTATCGAAATAATTTCTGAGACAATTAATTGCACAGAAAAATGTCTTATTGTGACAGGCCTACGCACATGTAAAACCCTGTAACCATAGTAACAAGTCATCTACCATATTTATTCATTGAGCCTCACTGAACTGCATAATGAAGAAAGTAGACTGTAAACCAGAACTAATACCAGGCAGCTATGATGCATCCTGAGGTCATGACCTTTCATTTGCACTTGATTTGAGGTCAATGAGACAAAAGTTCCAGAGATATAACCAAACATCTGATTATTCCTGCATAAAGCGCCACCTGGTTAGGAAACTATCCTCTTGGGAACATGAACAGAGTAAGAAAATGAAATAGTAAAAATTGTTTCTCGTAATATCCCCACACGCTGCGTTCAGGGACACAAAAGGACCTTTATGTGGTTCTAACAGGAGACTTTTATTCTGCTTTGCTTGTATGTCTCCCGGAGGGACAAGTACATGTCCACAACCAAACAAACTGGCATGAATAGTTTAATGTGGGGGGGTCTGGTCCTGGAGGTCTCCCATCCTACAACACGCATTTCTTCTCTAACACGCCTGAATCACATGGTCGGCTCGCTTCCAGGTGTCTGCAGAGCTGGATGACATGCAGACCATTTGTTTTAGGTGTGCAGGATTCTGGCCCCCCAGGACCGGATTTGGAGCCCCCGGGTCCAGGCCGTATTGTTTCTTCTTACCTTTGCTCATTCCGTAAGAGTCTCTCTGCAGCTCGCAGTACTCCATGCCGGGGATGATGTCAAACAAAGCGAAGATCTGCTCCTGGGTGAGCGCAGCCCGTGTGGAAATCATCAGAGAGCGCGTGAAGTCGTTGGAGCGGTAGTCCACGACTCCGTAGTTCACAGGTTCAGCTGTGCAAACATGTCAGCAGCAAGTCACACCGGACCTTCAGGTCTTCAACCAACTGGATAGAAAACACATACGTACCAACGGGGAAGCTATACTGGTTCATTGATTCAACGCTGGGGGTGTAGTCGCCTCTGGTCCCGCCCCCGCTGTAGTCCTCCGAGTTGTTGTTTTTGGAGCGAGGCTCAGCCAGGATGGCTCTGTAAGCTAATAACCGAGTCCTCAGTTCCTCCCAAAGCAGCAGAAACTCCAGAAATATCGTCACACAGACTTACATTTGTCGCAGTTCTCGATGGCGAGGGCGGCCTGGGAGGGTTTGTAGTATCTCACGTAGCCCAGTCCTTTACTTTCGCCTGTGAACTTGTTCTTGATGATGACGCAGTATTCGATATCGCCGTACTCCTGAGACAGATACAGGATTTAAGACTCCTTCCTTCTGGACTCGCTTCAGATTTACTCGTGTTAGAGACGGAAAAATGGCAGAAACATAGTTTATAGAAAACATTTATGAGCAAAAGAACAAGTTGAGGCATCTCTGCTGGTCTCGTTAGTAGCAGCGAAACATCCAACTAATGATTATTTTGGTAGTCGATTAGTCAGAGATTATTTGGTCAAACACCTTTTGGATGTTTTGATCTTATTCTTTTCTCCACTTCGGTCTAACTTTCCGCCACCGGTTTTTCATCGAATGCATCTTCTACTTGTTCTTTGGAGTTTAATGGCAGTTGGCAACTAACAGAAAGTGCATTAGCGCCACCTAGTGTCCGCCCAAGTAACACTGGTCATAAGAAAATTGCGGTAAATGTCCAAGGACACGATGCGTCGACTCGACTATAGTAATTAGTCGACATTGTCGATTATGTCGACTAATCGTTGCAGCCCTACATCCAACATTTTGTATAATAAGCTGCTTAGTTTTCTGTTTGGTTACAGGAAATACGTAATGAAGGAAAAACAAGACATAAGATGCAAAACAAAGACATGAACTTGCTTTAAACGTGTTTTTGAGATCTTCCTCTGTGAAGGATTTCGGGATCATGACGAAGATCCTGGTCAGCTCCTCATCCTCGACATCTCGGTGTTTTGTTGACGAGCGGGACTGAGCAATAAAAACCTAAACAAGAACACAAAATAAACAAGCTGCACAAATACGATCATATCCCAGGAGAGCTCCCAGAGTCAGGCGTGTTGAAGCAGGAAAACATTGAAAAGCTACGGGACTGGTGGTGGGAGCAGGTCGAATAACCCCGGAAGAGATTCCCCCCCCCCCTGTCAGTGTATCCCTGCTCCAACGGCTCTTTTACCTGAACGGTCATACTACTCACTTCTGTGCTTTCTTAGCTTAGGTTTATTTTCACATCAGTTTTCCTCTGAGACATACATGTTCTGCAGGAGTGTTGCCATGGAGACGGCCCTGACGGCTGTGGCGTGAACTCTGACCTGCCCAGATCTAGGCAGCTTCTGCGGTCACGGTGGCCCCTGATGTGGACGGAGGATAGAATTTCCCCACAGACCAGATTATATCTGTCATGCTAAGAGTTATTTTCTATTTTTATCATGTAAAACAGAAACGCGTGAGTTGAGTTCATGTTTTCTCTTTTTATTCTCCCCAGATGTTTGTGGCGGTCACAGGTGTTATTTAGGGTTAGTTACACAGGTGTTGCCAATAAGAAGGAGGCAAACAGTTTTCTACTGCGCTTCTTATGAACATGGCATCTTTACGGGAACATCAACAAATGGACATAAAAGATGAAAATGAAGATCATTTTTCAGCAGAGGGATGTAGTAAACAGAATCAACCTGTGCTAAGTGGATGTTACTCGCTACACCGCAGAGCTGAAGGACATGTTGGATCCAGCTATTTGATTCAGGTGTGTTGGAGCAGGGATGCATGTAAAAGTTGCAGGGTGGTGTAAAGCACTTTGTGCCAAATATGTAATAAAAGAGCTTATGAGTCAAATTTAATTGATTGTTCCTTTGACTCAAATGAAATGGACCCAGTAGCCGATCAACTTCAGTACAATGACGTGTTCATGTGAGCTTCGTTGGAGCAGGGACATAAGCAGAACCGCGGCCTGGTAGGCCCATTTTAGTGCCTCTATATTTGGTCCCAGAAGCTACTGGAAACATCGCGAGGCCTTGAAAGCCTGTCTGCGTGCATCTAGCTAGCTGCAGCTAGCTTTCACTTTACAGCAACAAAAACATTTCCCCGGTTCCGGCGAGGTATTTAATTATTACATTGAAATTGCTCCAGATTAAACACTAGATAACCTACCCGTACTTGGTGGGCTTAAGTCCAGAAAAGAACATTTCGGTTTTCAGAACACGGCAGAGGCTATTTTCTCGTTAGCATGCTAGCATGCTAAAGCACGGTTCGGTTATTTATAATGAAGCCAACGGAGTGACACATCGATGGTTCGCAGTTCTGATAAACCTACCTTAATGGGTTTTGTCCCATCCACCAACACTTTTCCGTGCATTTCCTCCATGGCCAAACAGGCCTGGGAGGACTTGGCGAACTTCACATAGCAGATCCCTTTGGACTCCTTTGTCTGCTTGTCTTTGACGACCCAAACTCCCTGGATGTCGCCAAATCTACAGAAACTATTCCGGAGTTCATCTTCAGTTATGCACCGACTTGTAACTGCAAACAATCGGCTGTTTGGGGGATCGTCCAGGTTTTCGGGGACTTGCTTTGAGGGACATTCTTCCATTTTTCCTTCTTTGTTAACGCCGCTGTCGTCGTTCATGCCGCCTTCACGTGCTTCTCGGAAATTCCTGCCTTCTTCTTGCTCGAGACGCATCTGCGGCATCTTGCTGCCGCCTACCGGTCGATCCAGATAATTTTTAACACGATAGAAGCGCACTTTATTGTCAGGCTTTAAAATCATTTCTATATGTTTTATTATATAAAATTAGTTTAGTTTCCTTTTGTCGGTCCAGTTTTCAGGTTCTTTGAACTTTCTCCTGTAATGGATGCAGTTCAGACTCTCCCAGTGAGGAAGTGATAACTGTTTCCAAACCTTCTCTCCAACTCTTTTCTTCCATCAAACCGTCACTCTTTAGTCCTCATATTTTACATTATTTTTCCATATTTTCCAGTTAACAACCTTTATAACCACTTATACTTAGATCCGGATCCTCCATCGGACTAACCCGACCCTTCCTTCTCATTCTTACTAACATGATTAGCTAATAACACAGCAAGAGTCTTAAAGATCTATTTTAAATGACAATGTGAAAGAAGGAAAACTGGAGCAGATGGTCAAGATGCTGGAGTCGTGACCTCAACATGATTGCTCTCAATCTGGGATTATAGAAAGTGGCAGAAGTCCTCCAAGTTGCTTGAAATAACCTACCTATTAATCACCTTGAAAACTAGGAAGGGCAGTCACATAAAAACTCTCGCCCCCCTGGGGGTCATCTATCATCATGATTATTACCTTGCAATTCTTTGTGATCTTTAAAATAGCGTTGGAGTAAATAAGATGATATAATCATGATATATATTGACATGTAATCTTGTTATTTACTTATTTTTACCCTTAGGACATTCCTCGTCTCCTCCAGTAACAGTGTTATTGCCTTTTGTTTACAAGACCTGTAATTGGATTGAATTTAATGTCTTAACCCGAGAGAGAGTTCAAGTTTAAATAAGTACTAAAGCTAAAACAGGCCGAGCTGTGAGGTGTTTAAAAATAGATTATAAATATGTCAGATTGTGGAAGAATAAAATAGCTTTTTATTGATTTTTTTCTTTTTACTTATTCTTGTGTAAAACATTTTTAAGAAATAAGGAATGATTTTCCAATTTAAAGATAAAACAAGATCCTGTCATCATTATCTGGTAAATCATTTGACAGAAAAATGGATTTAATTAAAGGTATATTGGTTAGTTTTGTTTGTATTGGCGCCTGCACGCTTTTTTAATTAAATGTTACAATATGTCTTCCTCTAATTTTCATTTTGTCTTTATAACATGTAAAACACGCCCGATGTGTCGAAGAAAAAACACAGTCACTGAGAAAACCCATAAAATATTCTAACGTAGAGTACGTAAAGAAAACACGTGACGCTACGTGCTAAGAATGTTCCAGCAGGTGCGGACTATCCGGATTCACAAAGGAGGCTGCGGAATGCGACAGCAGCGCTTTTTCTTTCTTCCCTTCAAGGTCACCTGTCAAAATTGTTATTAATTTGACGAAATATGGAGTATATTCAAGTTTCCAACTCCGTCGTATTTTAATAAAAAACACGTGTGATAGTGTCCGATATATAAAAACCGAGTGAGATCCGTAGGAACACGTAGGTGATGACGAGCGATTCATCCGGAAATTACGAACTCTCCCAAATGTTACATGATATTCAATGTGTTTAATAAGTGGACAGTATAATAAAAGCATCGATTCTTTTAGTGCTGGTTTGTACTTTCTTGAAGTAATAATGTCATCTAAATAAAAGCACATTCAACCTTAGAAAACTAAATAATCAAACAATGAGCAAACGCATCCCTTTATTCCTGACTGTCATGAAATGCACCACAGCGGTACACTTGTTGTGCACGTGATACGGTAGTGACGTAAAAAGCCGGTGCCTCTTTAGTGAAGTGACCTTCCTTACGCCCGCCAGAAGCCGCTTGTCGACCGAGAGAAGCAACCCTTACCCACCTCTGGAGTGATTTTATCCGGCATATTTTAATTTGAAGGTAATTATTTTGAATATTTACATATTTGTTGCGTTATAAAAGTTTGATTCTGCCAAATTTTGTTCGGAATAATGCGGGGAAGCAACTGAGACAAGATGCTGCGGCTTACCGTTAGCGCTCGCATTAGTGAATAGCTCAGTTGCTCTTTTTGCGTGAGGAAAACCGTTAAGTAACCAAGCCCGTTATACTAAACCAATGCGACAAAATGACTAATTATAGTCATGTATGACGTCTATTTTAAAATGTGAACTTGTCCTAAAGAGGCTGGGGAACGTGGTCGCTCACACACCGGCGTCTGGTCCGCTTTTCGGGCAGCGACATTGAAGCATCCTTGACGGTGTAGTTGGGACACTTTCCGGCTATCCTGACTAGCAGGCTAGTTCAGCCGAGCTAAACTCAAAGTTCTGCAGCTTTTCCTCTACTAAGCACAGAATGTAAGGTTTAACACATATCTATTAAACCACATATGACCGATGGTCTCACATTACTTGATCTGGATCGATGAAAGTTACCGGTTTGTGTTATGTAACTCAGAAATTGGCATCCCTGCAGTTGGTTCGGTCCTGTAGCAGGCTGTTAATTAAATATTAGTAATAATGGGAGTATATGATGATTATATGTCAATCCTGTGCAAGTTGTTGCCCTTATAAGGCCGCTGTACAGGTTACTAGAGGTCACGTGAAGGCCGTTTTTCTGCTCAGTGTTGCGTTTAAGTGCTTTCACTTGTGTTTTTAATGTATTCTCTCCGGCTTATAGGTGTAGGTTACGTGGTGAGGGAGGAGTAGGACAGAACAGCTGGGTGTCCCTGTGCATGGGACACATATCATGAGATGCCTCTGCTAAGCTTGTTAGTGTTTGCTCTCCTCCCTAACAGCTACACATTAAGCCTATTACCACCTGGCATTAAAGCATTATTTCTAACCTTACTTACCTGTAAAATCTGGCAACTTTTCTTTGCTTCTCTGGGTTTCCTCTAAATAACCTTGCCAGGTGCCTTTGCTGTTCCATTACTTGTGTGACTGCTGTGTAGAGACAGAAAGCAGAAAGGGTTGTCTCCTCAAACGACCTTCACAAGATGGCGGAGAAAACGTAGTTCTTATGGCTTAACTCCATTTAATGAAAGATTTCCAGTCAGACAAGGATGTGCTGTGAGTTTGATGTGTTTCTGGATTTTAACATGACTTTTTCCCTCCCACAGCTGATTATGGGAGACATTGACAAAGGAAAGAAGGCTTTTGTCCAGAAGTGTGCTCAGTGCCACACAGTAGAGGAGGGGGGCAAGCACAAGGTGGGCCCCAACCTCTGGGGTCTGTTTGGACGTAAGACTGGACAGGCGGAGGGCTACTCCTACACAGATGCCAACAAGAGCAAAGGTCAGTTCACTAGATGCTGAATGAGTAGCGGAGAGATTATTTTATTTACATGTAAATATGATCAAACTCAGGAGAATTAATGGAACATAATTATCTGTAATTCATGTGGAGTAACTTATAAACAAGATTGACATTATCATTTTTCTTATTTCATCTTTGGTATCTTCTCTCTTGTTTTATTTTATACCTCAGGCATCGTTTGGGGTGAAGATACCCTGATGGAGTACCTGGAAAACCCCAAGAAATACATTCCCGGAACCAAAATGATCTTCGCCGGCATCAAAAAGAAGGGAGAGCGCGCAGACCTCATCGCATACCTCAAATCAGCAACATCATGAAGAAGTCATAAAAAGCAGAATATTTAATATTGTCTCATCTTTTTGGCTTAAATCTGCTTTTATGTTTAATCATTTGTACCGAAGGATTATTTCTATGATCCGTGTTTTATAATATGGTTCAAGTGACCAAACATAAAACTGCAGAACTTTTTTTTTTCTTTCTGTTCTAACAAATGCTAATCACATTTAAAAATTGCTCGCCGTGTCGGGCCTGTTTTCATTCTGTTCTCCACAACAACATGCGTCTGGTCGTGTAGCTAGCTGTGCTTTTACCACCAACCTGCATCTACATGTAAACGTTGCAGGCAGGTGGAAACGTTGACATATAAGGTGCTGACTCTGTCGAAGCCATTTTGGCAAACCTTCCTTCATTTTGTTGGTACGCCTGCATATGTTTCTCCCCCCGGTGTCCTGCAGAAGATTATTCATGTTTCTGCCTCTGCATTGCTAATAATCGTGGAGTGTATATATTATTTATGGCTGCCTTCAACCATCACCACTGCTGCGGTTCTGTGTGAAATCAGCTGGCATAGCATCACCGTGCCGAAGGAATGTCGTGGAACTCCGTGTTCTGAAGGAAACCCACCGGAAGCAAAAGGTTTTATTTCACCTGGTTTCACAGGCTTGGAAAAAGTCGGTTTTAATTTATTTTACTGTAATCTGTGTTTGATGACAATATGGTAGCTATGTTGTCTGGTTGTGGACAGAAAGGTTCAAGGATCAATTAAAGAAAAAGTTCAGAATGAAAGATGACTCGTCTTTTACCCACCAAGCCATGTTTCAAAAGATAAGCAAACAGCAGAGCACGTGTGGCACCACATCCTGATAGAAGCATACATACACGTTCAGATAACACCTGCATGTAATCTGCTCTAGTGGAGATGAACTTGAACGTCCCATCTACCCCTTCACCCCCCCTCTCCAAAGCTCATCTTACAGCAGCGGCGTGACTGGAATGTCCTCAAACAAGCACGCTGCCAGGCGACTGAGTAAATTTAGGTGTTGTGCTGTTAAGCTGTGAGCTCAGGAAATGATTTTTATATAATGTTTGTTTCAAACTAATTAAAATAAATAGCTGTTAAGGTTGATTTGAGGTTTATTCCCGGGATAGGCTCCAGATATTCATGCCCCTGGTATGGAAATGAATGAGCCGTGAATGTTTTCGCTTCACTGCTTATGATCTGCTTACAATTATGCTTATATATAACTCAGAATACAATTTAGTAGCATTCTTTGATAATAGCATTTATCAATCCCCAATAATATTAATTAAATGGGTGAACTATAGGAGATAATGAAGGAGCTGTTTGTACAGAGGGCGCCTAGTGGCCACTAGCGGTACTGCACATGGTCCCAGCAGGAGGCCTGACTTGTAATGAAAGATGGAGCTGCTCAGTTCTCATGACTGCAGCAGGAAATAGAACCCGAGTCTATTTATTCTGGCCAACTGTTGTCCAACACAGACATGTGAAACATGCAAAGAGAAATTTAAAAAGAGGTTAAACGCTTTAAATGAAATGTGTTGACATTTTAATAAAATCTTCAAGTCACGAGCTTCACATCTCAGTCATGTTTGTAACAATGCTTCGTGGTCTTAAATCTAAGGTTGGCTAGAATCTTTTATTTCCCTTTTTTTTTGCATTCATAAGGAAAATGCGATGTGGGACGAGCAGAAGAGTTGCGTGTGTTGCATATTACAGACATTAAACCCAAATGAACAAAGAGTTAAATGACAAATATGTCTTATTTCTTCAGATTGAAATCATCCCGTTAAAACAGGAGAAACGGAAGAAGTCTCTGGTCCTCATGTTCCCGCCTCCTGACATCTGGACTCGGCACGGATGCGGGTTGCAGTCGGAAAATGGATCCGGTACCGAGTCAGCTGCGGTTAAATAAGGAGGCCATGTAACGTTTTACCACTCTAAAACTAAAACTAAAACAGGATAACATAACGTTTTTACGGTGAAACACTTCCTAGATGGTGACATGCGCAGGAGGCTCAATGGAAATGGAAAATTAATAATGTCAACCTGTAATTAATGTATTTTACACCACAGTGTCAAATAAACTATCATCTAACATAAATACAGGTGTATGTCCGCATTTATGGACTCATAAACTAAAAGATTCGGTGTTCCCCACTATCTTTTTTTCATTCCATGCTGTAGTTTGGATTGTGGCGTTCCCCACAGAACCTGGCAGATAGCAGATTATGTTGCTAGGCAACAGGTATAGAACGCGAACCATAGAATGTGATGACGTAGCAAAGGATAAAGGGAGGAGTCAAAGACTGAAAAACAGAGGAAGAAGCCTAGCTTTCAGATACATTCGCGATTTTGGTTTGAGAGAGAAGAAGATTAGAGCAAAGCAAGCAGGTAAAAATAACTACATCTAATAACATCATAACTAGTTTGGGAAACATTTTCTATTGCAAAAACGTTAAGTTATAAAGAAATAAAGCCATGCCTAAATACACAATAGAAAGGCCTACCTGTCTGGTTGAAACAGACAAACAACAAAAATGTCAAAGACCAATCCCAGATAATCCTGACCAGAGAAGCAGTGGTCTGGTGCCTGATGAAAAACCATCAGAGGATCAAAATACACAAGATAATCTGCTAGGAAATTATATCGGTGCGTGCGTACGGAGGGAAATTCAAAGCACAAATATTGCTATGCATAATTTCAACTCAACTACTGAGGCCGTGCAACATGAGGACAGAGATTATATTCTCTTGGATAGTAAAACAGAGGACTTTGTCTTGT
>JBAMHX010000018.1:24348917-24360576 GCA_037177515.1 Pseudomugil tenellus | reverse complement strand
CCAAGGATGGAAGAAACTAAGTTGTACTTCAGGCCTTTAGTTAGCTTCATAATGTCTCTGATGGTGTGTGTGTGTGTATGTGTGTGTTCAGTATTTCTGAGCGGCGTTGAGCAGCGCCTCCCTCTCCATCAGCAGCTCTCCATATCTCTGCTGGAGCTCCCGCTCTCTCTCCATCTGCCTCTCCACATCCTCCTGCAGAGCCTGAAACATGGTTTTGCATTCTGATCAGAGAAACAAACTGGATATTTGTTTTGTTGCTGCCTGTTCTGCTACGATAAGTGTCTTAATACTGCTTGGAATGTAAAGAACAATCAGCATCATGGGGAAGATAAATCCTTTCACAAAAGCCTGGCAGAGCTCAGATCTGTGAACAGAACGGAAACTAATCTGAGGAAATGTTTGAGGAATTCCCTGCTTTAGGGATGCCAAGTCCTGGAGATTTAGCATCCTGCAACCCTTCAGCTGAATGGCTCGTTTTCAGGCCTCTGCTAGACACACAGACGAGCAAATTCAGCAACAGCTGCAGGGAAACGTTACAGGATGGTAGATGTCCATCGCCCTTCTATCCGAGAGCCTCATTTTTCACCTTTTACAACGAGGTATAAACTGGCATAACGGGAAGCAGATGTCAAGCTGTCGTTTGTTGGTGTTGCTCACCAACAAACTCAAAACAAGCCAGATTCAGCACATTAGCTGCGCGTTTAGCTGCAGGGCTCATTTCACAGAAGCATCTTTAGAAGTTATACCTCGTTATAAAGGAGATGTGCAATGCAACAATTAAACCTTTATCTGAGAGAAATAACTGACTTAACACATTTCGACCAGACAGTTCAGACCAATACTGGTAGTAGGAAGTGGAATTAGCAGAACCAGTCAGCGCGGAGGTGACCAGCAGTGATGTAAATGTCTTACTGCGCGTCTCCTGGGAATGGCTGTGTCCTCCTGCTTCTTCAGCTGATTGAAGGTTTGCAGCTCTGTGGCTGCTTGCTCCACCTGGTGGACACAACATCAGTTTTAGCTCCAAACTTCTCTTACTGTCTTAAACTGTTGGAATCCACAATTTTCCCATAAAATAAGGTTTGTCCTGAAGTTTGTGTCACGCTGTTGAATTTATGTTTTTATAAAAAACTATATTTGCTTGAGTGTAAACAAATAAAATCTAACTGATGTAAAGGTTTAATTCTTTTCTCTAATTAAAAAAAAAAAAAAAAGGTTGGTTACTGCGCACCTGCTCCCAGAGTTCATTGTGCTGCTTCAGGAGTCCCAGCGCTCGGGACTGGAAGCCTCCCAGTAGGATCTTCAGCTTCTTCTCCAGTTTGGCTGCTCTTCGAGCCTCCGCCGTCATGTGACCGCGGTTCACCTGGAGAACACACCGGCTGTGATGCTTGGACCAGAACACGCTCACCTGATTCAGACTCTAGTTGCATACCTCTAGTTTCTTTTCCAGACTTTCAATACGATCTTTCTTGGATGCCAGGTTAGCTCTGGTGTATCTGTTCTGGCCAGGTAGATACAGCACCTGCAGCACCAGAGGCAGGAAATGACTCATGTATCAGGCAGATATGAGCAGAACATGTGGGGGAATAAACCATTTGAATGCTCACCTGTCCGTAGCATTCCTCCCACACCTGGCTGTAGGCCTCCATGCTGAGATCACCGTGACCCATACCCGCTTTAACCACCTCCATTTCTGCTGCCAGTATGGCCTTTGCCTGTTTAAACAGGACGGCGCAACATAAAGCACCACCACAGGAAATAATCCCACACACTGCAATAGGTTTGGAGTGATGTGTTACCTGCTCCATGTCCTCTGTGCTGACCGGCTTGTAGGAGTGTGTGTCCAGGTACGCTATGTGTGAGGCGTTGTTAGACGTAGAGGTGGGGCCGCGGGGTTTCCCGCGCTGCAGCTGACTCGCCGCGGTAGCTGATGGGTGGTGCAAGCAGTCGAAATGCAGCATGGTGATCATCTCCTGCTTGATGAGCTCCTCGGCCATCTGCAGGTCAGAGAGCGGCTCCATGGAGGCGGGCCGGAGGACGGACTCGTTCACCTGCAGATGGATGGAGACACGTTGATAGAAATATTTCACATTATTAACATTTAAATGAAAAGTTCACACAGATGGGGGATCAAACCGCACCTCGGACGGCCGTGGGAGGCTCCTCTGAACGGCGGTGTGTCGCAGTTTTAGCTCTTTCTCCCGTTCTGCCTCCCGCTGAGCCTGAAAAAAAACATCAGTATTCAGAAAACCTCTGAAAGGGAAGAAGTGAAGGTTTATAGCTTATGATACATCTCTGAAGAGAAGAAAATGTGATTCTGAGACCAGAACAACTTGTGTGTGTGTGTGTACCTGCTTTTGGGCCTCTATATCCGCTGAATCCTCAATAAAACCTGCCTCCGTCTCTGTTTCCTCAAGTTCTTTCTCAGCGTTTTCAGGAAGAACAATCTCAAAGTCGTTCTTTGGGACAGGAAGTGACATCAGACCCTGTCTCAGCTGCTGCAGACTTTCCTTTTGCTGCGATGAGAAGAAGAATTTCAGAACTTCATAACGCTGCATGTGGACACTATTACGTCCCGCATGTGTGACTGTTTTACCAGATGTTTGGCGAATGCAGGGTCAGCCAGCTGCTCCTCAGTGTTGATGTTCAGTTTATCCCTCAGCGGCGTGCGAGCAGGGGTCAAACCTGGTGTAGTCGGCCCCCGTGGGGTCATCCCAACTCCAGCTTGAGGAGTCATGCCATCTGAAGCCTGACCCGGCCCGGGAGTTCTGTTGGAGCAGACCATTAAAACTAAAGCAGAACTATGTGACAATCCAGAGTTAATTCCATTAACGGTACATTTTCTAAATGACACAATAATCAAGAAGCAGCTTCAGTTTGGAGTCGTGGCAGAAACATCATCGCAGCCGGAAGAAGAAAGCTCTTTCCAGCCAAAAGCATCGACCACTGAACGATCTCGCTTACCACAATGAACCGTTTCTCCTCAACTTATATGACCAAACAAATCCAAAGATAGAAGTCTGTTGGTGAACTGAAATTTACACAAACAACCACTGGTTGTCTTTACCCTCATTTTAAGTAGTGGCAGATCGATTGGACGGAGGTATCACAATCATAATGAAATGACAGGAACGTAAAAGATGTGCTTGCCGGGAAGCTAGCAGCTAGCGGTTAGCCTTGCAGCTGCTGTCACTGAGCGCGAGTTACTCATCTGGTATGAAGGTC
Organism: Pseudomugil tenellus; assembly: GCA_037177515.1. Lineage (NCBI taxonomy): Eukaryota > Metazoa > Chordata > Actinopteri > Atheriniformes > Pseudomugilidae > Pseudomugil > Pseudomugil tenellus. Next base: position 24,357,354 of record JBAMHX010000018.1, on the reverse strand, counting down.
GTGTTTGGAAACAAAGTTTTAATGGACATGAGGACAGATGAGACATAATGCGTAAGGAAGCTGTTTAAAGCCAAAATAAAATATAACAGAAATATCGCAAACATGTGACTGCAGCTCAGGCTGCTGGCGTCTGTCTGGTTTGGGATACGTTACTGTAGTGTCGTCTATAAGTTTAGATTAAACCACTTAGCTATGTATGCTGTTTTCACACATGATTTACAACTGTGTTTAATATTTCATTTAGCAATAGTTATTTTAAAAGGTAATCATTGCATGCTCAGTCTGATGCAGTTTGAGAGGAGCACTGACGTTAAAGCATCCTTAAAAATAACCTCTAAAAAAGATGAAAACTGCATAAGTACAGTTTCATGCTCCTTATCAGGGTTTGAATGCATTTCCTCATGAACTTTAAATGACATGCAATCAATATGCAATAATAAAGACTAAACTATGTCCGTCAGCAGCTTCTGCGCTGCCAATGTCCATTAAACACATCTGCCAAACCAACAGACCTCCTGTTGCTGCTCTTAACTACTGCTAACACAGAGAGGTTGCTCTGCAACCTGAATTAATGGATACAGACATTTTATAGTATGAAAATGTCAAAAAGTGGAATAAATGTGAGTGTGAGATTTAAATAGGTTCTGCTGTGTTACCTGAATGGCGTGCTGAGAACAGTGTTTGGTGTCTGAACAAGCTGCCGCTGAGGCGTGACGCCGCTGAAGTCGCTCTCGTGCAGCGGCGTGTTCAGGCCTCCCTTCAGAGGCGTGTCGATGTTGGTGAGAGCCATCAGGTTCTGGGCTTCCTGTTAGCGCAAACACATAAATATTAGCATTAGTACACTTTAAACATGAAGAAAGCTAAAAATGAGTTAGATATAAAGATAATAGAAGATAATAAAAAGAAAAACTAGTTTCTTGAAATTTACATACATTTTCATTTTGTTCCAATTATTATTATGCATTATAATTATAAATAATGATAAATGACTTTAAATATAATTAAGTATAAATAATTTACATTAAGTTACAAGTTACATTAGCATTAAATCATCTGCAGTAATAACATCTAATAACATGTAATAATTACATTGTAGGTCCTGAAATGCAGGACACAAATGAGCTCAATATGTTCGCTGTTGCATCTGTCCGCATTCGACCTGCAGACGTGGATTTAGTTTTGGACAGCTCCAAACAAAACATGATAGAATGAATCAATCAAGATCAGCGCAATGAAAAGCAATAAAAAAATACTAAGAAGCAGTCAGGTTGTCGGCTGAAAGCTCATGTATTGGTTCATATTATAGTTTTGATTGGCAGCACATGTGCCGGTCCTGCATGTGTATGTATCAACCGGCGGTATGCTATCCTGCGTGTGAATGTAGAAACCTGCAGTATGCTGTCCTGCGTGTATGTACCAACCTGCAGTATGCTGTCCTGCGTGTGAATGTAGAAACCTGCAGTATGCTGTCCTGCGTGTGTATGTAGCAACCTGCAGTATGCTGTCCTGCGTGTGTATGTACCAACCTGCAGTATGCTGTCCTGCGTGTGTATGTACCAACCTGCAGTATGATGTCCTGCGTGTATGTACCAACCTGCAGTATGCTGTCCTGTGTTTATGTACCAACCTGCAGTATGCGGTCCTGAGCTGCAGGGGTGCGTGGGGTTCGTAGTCCTGTTGCCATGTTGTTAGTGATGCTGTACTCTGACAGGAGGGTGGACGAGGCGGAGTTACCACTTTCGCTCTCCTCCGCAGTTTGCCGGGCGACCTCGCTGGCAACGCCCAGCTTGACGACCTCCTCTAACTCAGCATCACTGATCTACATGGACAGACAAGTCCAGGAAATAAACTGCAGGTAAAGCAGACGGATCAAGCAGGAGCGACTGCAGCCGCTTCACACATCACGATGAGGTAAAACATCACCTGCGGTGCAGGTAAGACCAGCTTGGAGCGCTTCTTGGTGAACTCAGCCACTCCACTGGTCTGCAGGATGGCAGATGGAAGATCGCTCTCTTTCTTCTTCTTTATTTTCTGTTTATCTTTCTTCCTGTCTCTCTCTTCACGCTCACTAAACACAAATGTGGTTTATGATGAGTTGTGGCAGCTTTTGTATCGGTGTATAAAGCATAACGAGACACAGTTGTACACATATAAACACGATTAAAAGTATTACTAGTACTACTAGATGTATTCTGCTGCATAAACTAGGAACATTTTGGACTGTAAAATGACTGACTTGCGTAGCTCTCCATCTAAGTGTTGCTGTCTGAGCCGTTTGAAGTTGGGCTCCAGAGCGTTGTACTCCTCCATGCTGGTGTCATAGAAACCCTGAAAAAAACCCGCAAGTATTAATATAGTATGAAGTCACGTAAATGACAGAAAGCAGGTAAATGCTTATGATACCGCTGCAGGTTTCTTCTCGAAGGGGATTTCCGCATTGTAGTCCACGCCTCTCTTCTTCTTTCTCTTCTTCTGAACATGGATTCCTGCAGCTCTCAGCTCTCTGCGTTTCTGCAGAGCAGCCAAACGTCTGCAGCACAAAATAAAAATGTTATTGAACTGCTGGTTTGACAGCCCGGCTTGTCGGAGTCTATGTGAACGCATCATGACCTGGCTTCTTCCAGCTGCTTCTCTCTGGCCTTCCTCTTGGCTTTCTTGCCCTGGGTGTTGGCCAGACGAGCTCTGGCTTCTGACAACATCTCCAACTCATCTGTGTACAAATATGCAGAAAAACAACCAGTTATTGTTGTAACAACCATCTCTGACAATGTTCTTTATCATCGTGTGCGTTACCGCACCCTCGTCCATGTCCACGGGATCAGGTCGGGCAGGTTTGGTCTCAGGATTAGGGTCGATTTCTCCTGGTTTTAACTTCCTGGGGTCATCGCCCACCTCTTCCTCATTGTCCCTCTGTGCTGCTTTGTCTCTACACAAATCAACATCACATCGTAAATGATTCTCCAAACCAGGAGAGACTGGTTTGTTGATGTGGCTAAAACCTTAGAAACCTACAGCAGGTATTCATAGTGCTCCAAACACTGGGCAGCAGTACGTCCGATGATGGGAGCAATGGTCCTCCACTGAGTAGGCATCAGCTTGGCCAAGTGAAGAAGCTTTTCCTCTTCTTCTCTGGACCATTCTGTTTTCTTGATACTGGGATCCAACCATTCATACCTGCACACAAACAATTTTATTCAGTTCTAGTAACAAACTGGCAGCATGTTGCACATACATTTATGTGAAACATAAAACACAGAAACTGAACTAGGATGTTGCGTCGTCGCTGCATAAAATGAAATGAGCTTTTTGGCACCACTCTGGCGGGACTCACCATCGGGCTTTGCACTGTTTGGCAGACTTGCGATGCAGCAGGGACGCGATACGAGACCACTGGTTTTTCCCATATTTCATCACAGCTGCCTTGAGGATCTCATCCTGAATGAAAGAACGGCAAGTTGCAGACAATAACACTTTTTCTAGCTTCCACATGGCATGAAGACAAACTTCTGTTGTTCTTCACTGTAAACTGATGCTTTAAAATGAGACGAGTTGCTGCACTCCGCTTTTTTTTCTTATCTTTAGGATTTTATTTGGTCATCTAATTTTTCCACTGATGGCTGAATTTGAAGATTGTTGCCAAACTTTAAATGCAGAATTTATATATAATCTTTATTTGGTTCTCAGGTATATTTTCCTACATACTCTTTTATCCTTAAGTTTCATTCATTGTTTTTTTTTTTTTTTTGGCAACCTCAATATTTTAGACTTATTTAAATTACAAAATGAAAAATTTAGATCTTACAAGAATGTGGAAATAAAATTTATTATAAATCTTTATTACAAAAACTAAAATAATGCTGGCAAATAAATTGTCTTGTTTTGTAAGATAGAAAAATTCAGTTAAAAATTGATCCAAAAAAAAAAAACTAAAACTGACATCTGAAGTCACACAGGGGGGCTTATCCTTTCACACGGGGGTGGGCTAGGTAATGTAGTCAATTACAGGTTTAAGAGAGCCAAATTAATGGATTCTTGATTATTTCTGTTGCCATATTTCTTGCTGAAATTACGTGAACAGCTCACTTGCTTAGCAAAGTCTTGGAGCCTGCAGCAATGTTCGCTAATGAGGCTTCTGTGCTTGTAAAGTGCACGATATAAGTAACTAGTTCAGTAACAAATGCATAGTCCTACACAAATACCAATTAAACTGCTTATATAACAACAAATAAATAAACCAAACTTGCTACATGCCCTGAATTCTGCTTGAGCAGCCTGCTCTATGCTAACTCAATGGTTTTCTGTTACAAGTTAGCATAATGCTAAGCTAGCTAGCATGTAAACACGTACCTCAGTGTTGCGCCAGACGCCTCCTTTTATCATAATTCGCGGCATCTTAACGGCTTCTTGATTTCTCCCCTTTCAATAAAACTGCACGGAGTTATTTTCAGTCAGTTATGGGCTTGGGTAGTAGGAACTTTTCACAATTTAAATAATCAAACACACACGCGCTATTATGGAGAAACCCATATACGCGACTACACCGGAAATTGTGTCGCAGAATCGCAAAGGACACACCGAGCTGCATTATGGGTATTATGCGTTATGATAAAATTAGTCACTATGTCAATTCGTGTATCCATTAATTAAGATCTCTTGAGTTTCTTAGATATATCACGTTGGATTTTCCTAATCACTGCGTGTTTATGCTTTCATTAACACAATGCGTCAGTATAATTTTCACATAACTTCTACAAGTTAGCTTGTTTTTGCCCACCGGCTGACCATGAACATTGATTCGAAGGGGTAACCAATTTCAGCTCACCACCGGTAATTTTTTTTCAAACTGTATCAAAACTACAAACTAAATATCAAGATATTTATACGTAATCATTTATTTTAAGGGCTGCTTAAGAATTTCACAAAGTGAGATTATGGCATAGTGTAGTTTTTATTGTTATTTTTATTTCTATTTTTTTTAGAAAAAAGTTTTAATTTCTATATAATTTAAATGAAATTATTGCTCAGACAGATTTTGTAATATTTCACCATGTGCTTTATTTCCAAGTTGTGTTGTTACAATAAATGCCACCTATATATATTTATAATAGTGCACTAAAGTTTTGTGGAGTGTTTTGCAGTCCGTGTTGTGAATAAATAGCCAGATTCCTGGTGTGATGATGTTTTTATTTCAATTCCACATCTCAGGTACACATCTACTGATTTCACACAAATGATACCAGGCTACACGTATGTTCTTCACACGTTTGCACAACACGGAGAACACTTACATCAACATGACAGCAGACATGCACAAACAGGGCAGCAGCAGTTGGCGCTGGTCACCACCTGCACCGCCCCAGCGTTGGCCTGAACACAAAGAACCAACGGGGTCACGATGGAGGATTTTACTGACTCTGATTGGGTGTTGGGGCGAGGAGAGGACGAGACAGGGGCGGTGGAAGAGCAAAGAAGAGGAGGAAATAAAGGAGAGTATGACAAGAGGAGAGGGTGCTAATACCTAAAATATTAAGACAAACCGTAACACTGAGTACCGTAGTAAACAATAAATATGTTCAATATTGACAATAAATATGAATATCCTCATAAATAATGTTTTGTCCCTTTACAATAACTATCAATGTATTTCTCACCTCCTGATCTAATATAATGAGCCTTACTGCAGTGGAAACACAGCCAAACACATTCATCTCTCTTTAAGTACATTTCTGTCCAGTGTTACGGAGCAATACTGTAGGAGGGGGCACAGGGTCATCTAACAGTGATTAAAAGGTGATGCTTAGCTGATGGGGGGTCACATGCAGACTGATATGTACAACTGTAAACTCCCACCATCCCTCTCTTACGCTGGACATCTACACTCCAGCCTCCTCTACCCCGTCCTTCCCCCCGGCTTCCCGTCTCCCTTCATCTTCTGTCTACTTCAGGTCCCCAGCATCTCCCTGGATGGTCTTTTTGATGCGGAGCAGCATTGTGGTCAGCCACTGGTCCAGACGGGACACCGAGTCGAACTCCTTCACAGCCTCCGTGAACGCCTCGCTGTTCTGCTCCTCGTGCGCTTCCAGGAGTTTCTGTAGCAATAAAATGCAAAGACGAAGGGGTGCCGAGGAGCTTAGTGGACATCCGAATTCAGGTTCAGAATTTTCATAAACATGCAAACAGTGTTTCTGTAGAAACGTAAGCAGTTTTACAACAGTTATGCATATTTAGAGAGTTATTAAATAAATGTAACAGAATATTTTTAAAGCAATAGTTTTTCTTCATCTAATCCAAATGAAAAGTCAAACGGAAGAGACCTTTAGCAGTTTAAGCTCCCTCGAGTCTGAAAAGGCTGGAAACATCTCCTCATACTTCTCGATGGCCAACTGAAACATAAGATGAGCATTAAATGCACACAAACTGTAATCTTTGTGTCAACACACCTGCATGAATGTGGCTGCTGATGTGTGTGTGTGTGTGTGTGTGTGTGTGTGTGTGTGTGTTGTGTGTTACCTTGGCGTTGAGTTCGTCCACAATGAAGTGACACAGCGACGCCTTAAAGAAATACTCTTTAGCGTTGTACTTGAGCAGAGGATTGTCCATGGTGCTCATTGCAACCTGAAATACACACATTAATTCATTTCTTTTATCAGTTTACTTTAGAATCAAATCTAAATAAAATATTTACATTTCATAAAGTAGTTTTTTGATGGTTTGTACCCTGCCTGGGTACACCCAGTTACACACGACCATGAATTGCATGAAGTGGTTCAGAAAACAGATGTTTGTCATCCACAAAAACTCCATAACCTGCAGTGCTAATATCTTTTATCGCAGAGTGAATATAGAATATAGATGAAACTCTTTAAAGTATTTTAAAACAATAATAAAAGTAACTACAATTAAATTTACATTTCAAAGTAAAATGATTAAATTAAAGTAAATTATTATTAAAAGCAAATAGTAAAATAAAGTAAATGAAACAAAATTGGATAAATAAGTGTTTCATTGTCTCTCTGCTGAGATGAACTCTGACCCCGATTATCTCGCTGTTTTGTTACATCCAGATTCCCGACTTTAAAAGTGTGTGCACTGCTTCTTCCTCCAAGTTCCAAATATCTTTATTGATCTCTTTTTAGACTCTATCTGATGGAGAAAGTTATAAAATGCAACAAAGTTTCTGTAAAGATCATCTGCAGGCGGATCTCTTCCAAATGCATCCTGCACTGGTTGCAGTCCGCTGGTACCTGTTCGTAGATCTCGATGGCTTTCTGGTACTGTTCCAGCTGAGCGCTGTAGTGTCCGACCTTCAGCAGACATTTGTTAGCTGAGCTGAAACACAAAGAAACTCATTAAGTCACGTATGTGTTTGTCCTCTGCCAGTAAAAAGAGCTTTTTTCTTTTCTGTTCATTCAAATTGTGGATGAAGCGGTTGTAAAGCCCGGCAGGCATTGCTGGGAAGTGTGAGTCACTGACAGGATCGTTACAGGGTTACAAAGCGTCACCTTTTCATGCAAAACAAGGTCAAAAGCAAGAGTAAAGCCTAAACCACTACGAGGCTACGTGAGGGTAAAAGTAATATATTTATAGTTTATGAAATGAATCAATCAGTTTTATAATTCCCCAGAATCCAAAGCAGCATTTTTTATCTGCGTAAAATCAGAAAATGTTAAAACAACTTTTATTTAAATAAAGAAAACCAGCAGATTTTAAATGAAACTAATTTACCTGTTTGATTCTTCTCCTTTGTAGTAATCTGCAGCCTGCTCATAGTGAGCAATGGCCTGAAACAAAGTCAGACGTGTGGGGTGTAAGAAGCTGTATAAAAGAAAAGCAGAAGGAAAAAAGGTCCTTTTGCGCTTTACCTTCTCAATGTCCACCAGCTCAGACTCGTAAATCTCTGCTATAGTGATGTGATGTTTGGCTGCGATGGTGAACCGACCCTGTAAGCAACACACATCCAGACACATTCAGGAAAAATCCCACAGGGAGGCATTTAACCGCTGGGGGGGTCTTACCATGTCAGTGTAGATGTCGATGGCCTGGTTTAGACAGTTTATGGCCTCTGCAAGGAGATGGAGGAGAAGGTAAGACGCCATGTTTAATACAAGCAGCCTGTTGAAGTCCTCTGAGTTTGCTGAGTCACATTAATATTCTTTGACCTCGGTTTCATCCCTTTGCGACTGCTAACCTGCTAACCCACAATGTTTCATTAAGTCCAGCATGAAGGAGCAGAACTATTTCATCTGCCTGCAGCTCTAAAAGTCCCATAATGCAACAGTGTTATTTAAGAAATGCAGCAGATTCCTGTCGTCACAGAAACTCCTGATTCTGCAGTTTAGTTTGAACTTTAAGCCGCATGGTAATCCATCCATCCATCCATCCATCCATCCATCCATCCATCCATCCATCCATCCATCCATCCATCCATCCATCCATC
>JBAMHX010000018.1:24306200-24320556 GCA_037177515.1 Pseudomugil tenellus | reverse complement strand
TGTTGTAGTGTGTTTCAGTGAGTGTCAGTGTGGTTCAGTGTGTTTCAGTGTGTGTCAGTGTGTGTCATTGTGTTTCATTGTGTGTCAGTGTGTTTCTGTGTGTTTCAGTGTGTTTCAGTGTGTTTCATTGTATTTTATTGTGTGTCAGTGTGTTTCTGTGTGTTTCATTGTATTTTATTGTGTGTCAGTGTGTTTCTGTGTGTGTCAGTTTGTGTTTGAACATAATAAAAAAAGCCCTGTTCGGTTCAGCAATTATAAACAAAAAGGCAAAATAAAAAAACATATTTATGACACGAAGATAAATAATAAAACAGGAACTGTTCTCCTGGCAGAGTTCATGTGTTCAGCACCACCATCGCTCTGATGTCATCACGCTGGACAGGACGGATAAAAAAGTCAGACGTGCTGGAAGCACAGCTGATTTACTGTGATCTTCCTTTTTCTGATGTTTTTCTTTTTGCGCTGAGAGAAATTAAACTGCAGTTTGTTTTAGGTGTTGGTGTTGTGTTTAAGGTATTTTTGGTAATACATACCTGTCAGGTATGTATTATGAGATGAGTTGATAAAATACTGAGACAGGGGGAAGCTCATGTCTTCAGACTGATCCAGTTTCTCAGGTGGAATGACTCCGTTCTCGTCACTGGACAGGTAACTAGAGAAGGCCTGCAGGGAGATCATGCCTAGAGGCAACATCAGAACAGAAAAGGACAACATGAAAGACAAACTCAGGAAGACGAAAAAAAAAAACACATCTGCATATTCTCCACATGTGGAAACATGTATTTTGGAACATTGTCATATGATTGTCAGGTGGTCATGTGATTCTCATGTGTATCTCATGTGATTCTCATGTGAATCCCATGTGTATCTCATGTGATTCTCATGTGTATCTCATGTGATTCTCATGTGAATCCCATGTGTATCTCATGTGATTCTCATGTGTATCTCATGTGATTCTCATGTGAATCCCATGTGTATCTCATGTGATTCATGAGACACACATGTGATTCACTTTGGCATGCTGACTTCCGACGGAGGTGGAATCGAACATACGATCTACCGATCAGAAGTCGCCCACACACCTGCACCAAAGCCGCCCCGATATTCACCTTTTTGGCCACGCCCACTTGTAAACATGGCTTCTGGGATTGTTATAAAATTTCCAGTTACGATTAGTTACACTGAAAAAAACAGTAGCTCAAATAGCAAAATGCAGCAACCTAATTGGGATAAAACCAGGCGGCAATCTCTGGCTGCCGATGGTGACGCCACTACGCAAGTGGAAATACTTGCAGTTCCTCCCTCCGCCACTAGAGGCTGCAATAGAGTGCAATCCCCATAGACTCCCATGTTAAAATGATTTCACAGCTGAAATAAACATGTTTACAGAGTGGCTCCAAAAACTTATTTTCGGTTTAATAGGTCCAATTTTCCGTCATGTAAACTCTGCGTACTTCCTGCTGGCTCCACCGTGACAAAGCCCTCTCAGCTCTACCTTTTCATCCATTTTGGGATTTTCCGATTACGACGAAACACCTAGATAGCGACGGTTCACTCTTCAGAAACCTATGGGTCACGTGACGTACGCGCTGTCCAGTAATTATATACTGTCAATGGATAAAACCAGACAAACCATTAAACAGTCAGGTGGAGGAGCAGCGCTTTACAAAGTCCTCCGAGCAGGTGAAGGATATACAGCTGTGGCCTCTAGTGTTCACAGCAGCATTGGTTTGTTGCTGCTCTGAAACAGCTAAAGCCCCCCCCGCCCACACTCACACACACAGAGCAGATGTGGAGCACATCTGCTTTACATGCTAAACATACTTCTTCATACAGATACTAAAATGAACAGATTTTGCTTCCTTTGGCTGAATGCAGTGACACCTAGTGGCACAAATGATAAACTGCATCCAACTGAAGCCAGAATGAGGTAAAAAGTCACAAAGCATTAAAGAGGAACCGACATAACATTTGCATTATAGAGAAAAATAAAAATTATTCACACAAAGTTTACACTGATTTTCCCTGCAGAAGGAAGCAAACAGGAGAACCTGCTTTATTTCAAATGTCTGCGCATGCGTGTGTGTGTTTGTGTGTGTGTGCGCGTTTGTGGGTCGCTGAAATATTTGTTATCATTTAGCTGATTAGGAACATAGCAGGACGGAAGTAACGACATATCTGCAAGCACCTTGCTCCAGCTGGGCCCGGTCCTGCTGGTACCGCTCCATCAGAGAATGGGTCTGCACCGGGCGAAGAGGAGGGTACAGGATCTCGTTGAGCCTCGGGTCTCTCTGCTTGTTGTTGATGAACTCGGTCATCTGATCGACGGACATCACCCCGTTATCAGCTCCTCTGCGGGCCAGAACCGGATCCACAGCGAGGTTAGAGCGTTTTAAAGGTGAACCAGAACAAACTTTCACAGCTTTGTGATGTTTTTTCAGCTTAGTGGACGTAAAACTTTCTGTCTGATTATTATTCACTGAAAGACAAACACAGTAACCAGTAAAACCAGTGATATATTTTCTCATTGAATGATGTTTTGTAAACTACTGAAATGGCTAATTACTGGGAGGATGTCTGAATATGTAAAACATGACTGAGATTAGACTGATTAATGTTCCAACGCTGCACAAACAGCCTCTTTCTTCAGTGCGTCTCTGTGCAGAATCAGGGCATCAGATGAATCATTATGCATCATTTTTCTCATATCAAAGAAGCTGGCCTGCAGCGAGCAACGGCACACTGCAAACAGCTCGTTTTGTAGACGCGCCTTCATCTGTAGCAGCTCTTTTAGCCCATCACAGGCCAGAGGCTGCAGCTCACACGCAGGGTTTTCTGTCATCTTACTGCAGTTTGAAGATGCCGCCGAGCTCCGGACGAGGACACAGGCTGTCTAAGAAGCTGCGGTAAACTTCAAGCGTGAAGTCCTCCAGTTTGATGCTGTCGCCCTGCAGAACGAAGCCAACATGAACAAAAAATGTGTACGTTTCAAATAGAAATGATTTAATCATACTAATAAAAGAAAAGATTTTTAAAAATGTAAGTAAAATAAAACAAATTATACAAATAGAATAAAAAAAATCTGGGAAAAATATAATATTTTTAATGGAGAAAACAAAGAAGCTTTAATTTCAAAATCTTTCTTTAACGAGAGCTTTTCCTAAGATTCAACCTAAACAGCAGCCATTGTGTGCATAAATGTGATTAAAACACAATCAGTTTAAAATAGCAGAATGATACAAATAAACACCATTTAAATCTTTCATCAAATGTGGATATTGATGAAATAAGAAAAGTTTCCTGCTGCAGGAATAATAAAACTGGATTATTATACTGAATTAAACTTGTTTATAGTTGCAGGGACTGATTAGATGTTGAGGTTTTACTTTTGGTCTGGAGGACAGTTTAGGATATTATTGCACAACAGGGAACATGTCGCTTGTCGTGCAGAAATAAGCTTTGCAAGGAAACAACTTCATCGCTGTGGAGTCGTTGTACTGAATGGAAAACCTACTACAGGGGTTCTTTACGGGTCACGGTCCAAGTTTTCCATCTTCAGCATCCAGAACCAAACGGGTTTAACAGTAGCTCAGGTTCCTGACCTCGACTCATTCATTTGAGTCATCTGCGTTGGAGCAGGGATACATGGAAACAGCTGGATTACAGCCCTCGTCGGACCGAATTAAGAGAAGATCAGGGAACCCAGAGCTTCATGCCAAACAGCTGCTGCACACTGAGGTCCTCAGTCAGCCTACACCTGCTTGTAGACTGGGAGGACTGGGTTCTTCCAGGAGTTTGCTTCAACCAGAGAGTCCGTCTTGCAGCTGGGTCTCGATCTTTCAGAGTGTTTCATTCACATGCACGTATGTTAGGTGATGAAGAGAGACACACATGAACTGTGTTGGCGGCTGTTTGGATCCCCTGCGGTCGGCTTTCATCACATCATTCATTTACACTTAATGCACCAGTCTTCAGAAAACTGCATTTCCGGAACTGGCACAGGGTTTTGTTTTCAGCAAACCGGGCGTCTCGGTTCTCCTGGTGCAGTTCGCTTGCAGTGTGAATGCAAACGGACCATCCAGGGAACCGAAGAGAGGAAATGATGTCATGCTAAACATCTGGCTGCCTTTCCCGCTTCATGTTTGAAGTAAAAGCAGAAGCTCCTCAGACGGCATCACTTTGGTTTCTTTGTGGTCAAAAGAGCGTTTTTCAGTTCGAACCTGGTTGTTTTTTTTTACTTCATCCTCAGTTAGGAGCCGTTTTGGGAAATACTGCCCCTACTGAGCAGCAGTTGTAACTGCATGACGTTTGCTCCAGCTGAGTAAAGTATTTTCAGAATTCCTGCCAGTCAAACGGCGTCTCCCAGACAAACTGGTGTCACTGGGACCTAGAAACATCCAATGATCTCTATCTCCTTAGTGAAGACGCGTCCAGACCGCATTTAGAGAAGCAGGAATCCAGCTGTTGCAGGATGCTGATGTGCTCTGAAATGTGATGCTGCAGGTAACGTTCCATATGGATGAGCAGCAGAATGTGCTGGAATGAGACTGGCCTGCTTTTTATTAACACGTTCACAAGAAGACGTTAAAAGGAAAAACAGCTAAAAAGTAACCTTTTTCAGTTTTTTTCTCTGAATCGATGTGACGCCCAAAGTTACGGATGGAAAACCACTCAAACATACTGGTGTGCGCCTCTCTGCCTGCATGTAACCCACAGCAGGAGCCAGATCCGGATGCATGAGGACACCCCGACTGGCTTTTGGGTCGACATGGGCAGGAAAACATCTAATTGTACTTTAGTGAATATAAAGGAGTTGTATAAAGAACCATTTGGTGGCAAACAATCTTTTTTTTACCCGTCCGTACGGCAGCTTGCAGCTGTCCAGAGCGTTCTCTACTCTCTTTCTGTCTGCGGAGAACAGCCGAACGATGCTGCAACAGATAACATTACAGCAGGTCATCTTCAGCAATCACACTCTTCATCATCATTTATTACCTATACTTCTCACAATTAACCCCCCAATGTTCCATAAGTCCTACAAACACGAACATCATCAGTAAAACTTGTCATTCTTACAAGTTTAAACAGTTTCCCCAACTTCCAGGAACTCAAGTGACCTTAATTCTGTTCTGTTTCCTTCTGAAACACATCTTTCTTTCATCACCGTACGATCCATCTCGTGTTCTGCAGTGGTTGATTACCAGGTCAGTGCTGAATTAAGCACCTTAGTGAATCATGTCCCTGTTTTTGCTTCCCCAAGTGCACATGGAATTAAATTTATTTTTGGAAGCGAGGGACATGAAAGAGCAAAGTTTAAGTCTGTGAGTGTCTCTGCAGATTTAGTCAGACAGAATATAATAAACTCACTTTTTGACAGGAATTCTTCCCTCTGCGTTCGGCTTTAGAGTTAACATGATGTAGCTGAAACAGAAAGAGTAAAAACATTTTCTCTGCTGCAGAACATCAGGACGCACATCTGGGACGATATTTACACCAAATAGTAAGATTATTTCTATACAAAACAAAGCTAACATGCAAGTGTGGCTTCTGCAGATGGTCACAGCACTGTGCGCTTTAATGCATGTGCACGTGCACTCACGCTTTCAGCAGACTTTGGTCTCTGTTGAGATTGTGGCTCAGCAGGTTGGAAGACAGAGAAAACAGTTCCTCACACCACACCTGTGAAAAACACACCCATGTCATCATCATCATCTTCAGCTTCATCATCATCTTCAGCTTCATCATCATCAGTCAGGGTCACAGCAGGGCTCACAACCTTGGCTTCATCCTCCTGTGATGCAATGAAGTTGAGCTGGTTGACGTTGACAAGGTCCGAGGCTGTAACCACGGTAACCATGCGGTTCTCCAGCCGGCCAACAAGGTTTCCCACATCCAGCAGCTCCCGCAGCTTGGCTTCCTATTGGACGGCACAAAAACATCTGTCGGCTGAAGCAGAGTTAACGAGAGAGAGAGAGAGGATGGGGGAGACAGAGGGGGGAACCGACAGGGTGGAGGGATGTTTTAGACTTGTCTATTTCCCAGTAGTTTGGGGGGGTAGGGTGGGGGGTGGGGGGGTTGACCCTCGCTTTTCCACGTCTCCCTGCTCCAACACACCAGATTCCATTAAATGGACACATCTGTGCACATCTGGATAAGCTGTTGGAACCGTTTGATCTGAATCAGGTGTGTTGGAGCAGGAATGCCTGGAAAAACTGCAGGATAGCAGCCCTTAAAGTTCAGGTTCGTCCCCCCCCAATCTAAATTAAAAGTGGCCTGATGAAGGCATGACAGAGTTTAATGACATGAAAACAAAGCGCTGCGTAGAAGCCAAAAAAAAAAAAAAATTGCAATTCACACAAAAAGACACAACAGATGAGAAAAATGAGAATCTGAACATCACTAGAAATAAGCTCAGGTCAGATATGAGAAAATCATCTGTTGTCCTACAGCATTAAAGGAGGAACCGCTGAGTGAGAGGTCGCTGAGAGGTCACTGAGATGCAGCAGATGGACAGTAAATGTAAATACTGGAAGGAGGAATCACAGTTCAGCTGCGGCGACTGCAGGCAGAAAGGTGACGGTACCTTGGGTGTTTTGGTGCTTCTCCCCGTTCTGACATCCTTTACGAGGGTCAGGTCTAACAACTCTGTGTCCTGATGAAAACACACCCACACACACAACACAAACACACAAAGAGTCGGCTGTTATCGCTGAACGCTTCCTGCTGCTTCCAGCCGAGGATTTAAGCCCACCTGGAGATAAAATGTGTGTGTGAAAATCAATGAGCACATGCTGCCTCATGTGCTTTCTTTTACTTCTTCCACCATGTCTGAAAGGCCTCCAGCGGTATGTTGCACTTAAAATATACACATTCGAATAAATAAATAAATAACTGGGCCACTGTGAAAAAGCGCCACGCCAACGCTGACATTTATCCACATCTTATTATTTAGATTATTGTTTACATTCGGGGGAAAGTTCTGACATAGAAGTAGATCTGCAGAAGCTGAAGAGAGTGATTCTAAGTTGCCCAAGAAGCTTCAAAAACATCTTTAATTGCAGTTTTGTTGGACAAACCCCCCCACTTTACCTTCCAGGCTGTGGACGGAGGTGTCCAACAGGTCTCATTGGGATGCCACAGACCTGCAGCTTTCTTCCTTTTCTCATATCAACATTAAAAATCTGTTTCGGTTCCCCTGATGTGCGCCGAGGAGCAAATCTGTTCACCAGAAAAAACGTTGGTACAAAACGCCTGAAAGTGACTTTTACAGGAGGAAAGGCGTCCCTTTAACCCAACACAGGGACATACTGGACATGTGGCGTAGCGGCCATCTTCCTGCTGGTCTGACTTCTGTCCTCTTGGACTGGAACAAACACTCATTAACTGGTCTCATTTTCCTGCTTAAGACGTCTCTCTGTGGACATTTACAGGGACATTCAGGCTTTCTGACCTTCTTACGAGCATGTGCGAGTGACGTTTGTAGAAATGAGAAAACTCGTTTCTCGGCATGTTTAGAGCTTTCAGGAAGGAAAGCGTGGAAATAAGAGATAGTTAGCATCTCATTAAGTTCATTGATAGGTTTTCTAATATCAGTTTTCTTCTAAACTTCTTGTAAAACGTGGGTTCAGTCCTGCAGATCCTCTATCCTGTAACGTTTAGATGCATGAACTTAACAGCTGAACAGCAAGCAGAAGGGGAGGTCAGCCATTTGATTCAAGTGCTGGTTCTTTACGGGTCACGGTCCAGATTTTGCATCTTCAGCTACCAGAACTTAATGGGTCGCTCAGGTTCTGGACCTCGACTCATTCATTTGAGTCATCTGTGTTGGAGCAGGGATACATGTAAACAGCTGGATTACGGCCCTCGTAGGATCGAATTGAGAGAAGATCTGGGAACCCAGAGCTTCATGCCCAAAAGCCAAACAACTGCTCCACACTGACAGACAGCCTCCACCTGCGAGCCTTGGCGTGTTGCATTCACATGCACGTATGCTAGCTGATGAAGAGAGACACACATGAACTGTGTTGGCGGCTGTTTGGATCCCCTGCGGTCGGCTTTCATCACATCATTCATTTACACTTAATGCACCAGTCTTCAGAAAACTGCATTTCCGGAACTGGCACAGGGTTTTGTTTTCAGCAAACCGGGCGTCTCGGTTCTCCTGGTGCAGTTCGCTTGCAGTGTGAATGCAAACGGACCATCCAGGGAACTGAAGAGAGGAAGTGATGTCTAAACATCTGGCTGCCTTTCCTGCTTCATGTTTGAAGTAAAAGCAGAATCTCCTCAGACGGCATCACTTTGGTTTCTTTGTGGTTCAGTTCAAACCAGGTGGATTTTTTTCTTGGAGAAAGGATGCATCTACAAGCTGCAGGTTGGTGGATCTCCAGGACCAAACGTGCATCCTGATGTAAACAGATGTCCGGTATTAGCTCTGCACCATTAGTATTGTATTACCTTAATACGCTTGAACTCTTAGGAAGCAGCAACAGTGGCTAAAGACGTTTGTTTCATTTAATTAAGACATGTTTACGGTAGCTTTCACTAAAAACAATGGCAACATTTTCACGTGATTCATTTGGGAAAGATCTAAAAAAACCCAACTTTTTCTGCTTTTTTCATCCGATAAACCTTAATGTTTAAAATTACTTACTTCAGCTTATTATAATATTATGAAAGCTTTGAGCATGCAAATGAGGCCCAGCCACCCCACCCCCCCACCCCCCCCAGGCTGCTTAAATATCTCGTCTCTTCAGCTTAATTGCATTCACAGATCGCTAATAGAGCGACACTGCTGTTAGATTGTTCTTCCTTGTTGCCAGCTGAGACGCTGCTAACAGACGCATGTTTGTGGTTCTGTGTTTGTTACAAAATGATGGCTGTTGGAATTAAAAACCATTTTGCAGATATGTTTTATCACAATGCTCAGCTTTTCAGCAGCCTTCATAATTCTCTGGAGTAACCATCCTGTGTGTGTGTGTGTGTGTGTGTGATACTGAGATACTGCTGCATACTTTTCTTTTATTGACCTGTATCTTGCATATTGCTGTTATTGATCCATCTATCTGGTATAAACACAAAAACAGTTAGCTGTTATTCTGGAAATGTAGCAAACAAAGCTATGAATTCATACAGCGTACGATCTGATTGTAGATTGTACAGCTCGCGGACCTGACCTGGGCATCCGTGCCATAAATGACTGAAAAACTATAAGAATCTTTATAATTGCCAAGATAATGTTAATATTTATATTTTTAATGTAGTGTGACAAACAGCTTTGTTGTTTCATTAATTGCTTTGAAAAACTTGCAATCTGATATGATATGACAACCTCCTGTAGTGATCTTTGGATCTTGATGGGGATCTTGATATGTTTTCTAAGTGGCTCAGCTAGAGGACCACTGCTACTGGATTCCTGAAAGGAAAGACACAAACCTCTTCTGTATACTGGGACTAGAAGAGACAAGCTGCAGGCTAATGCTACGTAGTTAAAATGAACATTTTGCACAACAGAAGTTTTTCCTCCTACGTTCCTCCACAAACCTCCATCTGAAATGTCACAGCCCTGTTGTGTCACGTGCGCAATGTACCTGGACACACGGAAATGCCCAACGTAAAACCGTTAACAGGGTTATTTATGTTTGCGGATTTCATCATGAGAAGGTTCACAACCCCCCCACCCCCCCCCCTCTCCATCGGATCAGCTGTGGTGTTTACATGATGCTTCTTCCTTCTGATTGGATGCTGGATCGGATTAAAAAGGCTCCATGTGAACACATCAGCAGTGTCCTTAACAACATGTTGTGATGTCTTGATGACAAACGGTGTATAATGTAAGTATAGATTAATTAACTAATTAGCTTTAGCGTAAAAACTTCACAACGTGTATTGTTGTCATGTGAACAAAGGAGTGCATATTAGCCAAACTGACGACTGAAGCTGGTTATCTTCTTAACACACAAAAAATTCAGCAGCGTTATCTGGAAATCTTCAGCTTGGAGGGCGTTTTGCTAAAAAGTTCCTTTTCAGTACGAGGACATGTGAAGGGAAGGCCGCTTGCAGCGAATGTCCTCTGTGTGTGTGTGGATTATGAATGTTTTAGTGGTTTGTTGTTATTTCTTTTCCCATCTTTTACATGTAAATAAGAACAGGAATGAAACACAGCTGTTGGCAGAGGAAGGATGAGAAAGCGCTGCGTGGATGGAGGATGTTGGCGTGAGATGTGTTTCATGGGAGGTTTCTAATGAAGCTATACTAGAATAATGCAATTTGCATATATTAATTATATTATATTATATTATATTATATTATATTATATTATATTATATTATATTATATTATATTATATTATATTATATATAATTTGCAGGTTTGTTCAGCACTGAGGTCTTTTTCTGGCTGTCATGATCCAAAAACATGCATGTTAAATTAATTTGCTTTCCTAAATGTTCTGCAGGGCCTGGTGTGCTGGTCCTGTGATGCCCTGCAATGGGACCAGGGTGTAATCTGCCGGTGGACAGGTAGCAGGTGGGGCATCGAGTAAAGGGGTATAGATGATGTATGTTTGCTGTGTCATTAGCATGCTCCTCGGGAACAAAGCGCCATTGAACCAAATGAATCTGGCCTTGGTTGCAAAGGTGAAAAAAACAGGAACGTTCATTTTTTTAATTAGTGTTTTTAGTGAATAAAATCCATAAATTAAGATGTGAAAAGAGAGATGTATACTGAAAATGATCCTAAAATAAACAACTTGTTGATCATCATCTGGATAGTTGGTTATATGAGCCTGTATGTGGAGAATCACATGCGTGTCCTTCACCTTGTTCTGGTCTGTCCAGTAGAGGTAAAATCCATGTGGATCCACATGAAGAGTCACTGGAGTCACAGTAGACAGATCCTGCAAAGAAACACAGAGCCAGTGAAGAGAAACAGAAACAAAAGCAGCAAAAATTCCCATTTATGCTGCATCTTAAAACTCATTTCGTATAAAAAGCCAATCCCACTGTTTCCTTGCTGGATTTGGGAAACTCTGCAACACCAGCTCCGGTGACACAAAACAATGATGATTCATTCATGTGAGAATCTTATTTTACTATAAACCAGCCAACGTTTTAACGTGTTGATGAAACAGGAGACACGTTACAGACCAGTGTCCTGCCCAGCCATCATGGCTTCCCGTGTTAACCCACCATGACAGCTGCTAATTGGCCCCAGGTGGACCTTGACAGCCCAGCTCTCCTGATGTGCTGCTGTATTAAAAGCTGTTGCATTTATAGCAGGTTTGCATGACTTGCACACTGTTACACGTGCGTGCAGAAGCAATATTATGTTAAAAAACTGTATTTTTTGTTGTTCAACAAAAAAAAAAAAAACAGTTAAAAAAAGGTTTTAAAAAAGGTCTAATTCGGGAAAATAAGTTACAGGTAAGCAGAAGGAAGCCAAAGATTCCTGATGAGACCAGTTTAAATCTGATTCTTTTACTGGTTTTGGTTCTGTTTTTTTTTTATTATATTAAAAAAGAGATAATATGCAGAAATATATTTTATTCAGATATTTACTGCGTTTGTCATTAAAAACCTGATTAAATATGTTTCTTCACTGTGTGAAATAGACAGATGAGACATCTGGCTATAAGGATGAGAAGCAATGTTACAGAGTGTGAATATAAAACACAAACCTGCATAAAAAATGATGCAAAGCAGGTGCGATACGATGCATACACAGCAAATCCCAAACGTGCATAAACTCAAGCTTCCTGAGTTATTTATTAACAGATGTTAAAGCATCCAACGCTGCCGTGTGCTTTTACATCTGGGAAAACGGCATCATGCACTCGTAGTAAAAAAAGCTGCTGAACGAACGGTTGTTGAATCAACGTTTCTGCAAAAAATTGTGACATTTCCGGCACTGCAAGTGGAAATTTAAAAAGCATTTTATCACATTGTACAGTTCCCATTTCTCAGTTGTGTGAAGCAGAAAAGTTCAGATTCTCTGTGTGGTGGCATGAAGCTGATTAGTTCTAGTTATTTATTGTAATTAAAAATGTTCACTCACTGCAAAGAGCAGATGTGAAATGATGGAGAGAGCCTCATCAGCTGCTATAAACATGCTGATGCTCGTCAACTCTTTGCATTTTTCCTTTAAAGGGTTTCAAGTTGATACATTTCCTCAGAAAATCACTCCGGAGAGTAAAAACTAAAACGAGAAGCTCAGAAGGTGGTTAACAAGACCCCAGGTTGTCTGTCGTTGCCATAGCAACATACTCTATCTTTCTTTACATAAAATAAATAAATAGATAACGTGGCTCTGCGTGCCGAGCGACTCGACTCAAGGACGAGTCTGATTCCTGACATTAAACATCCAAATGCATCGATTCACACACAAAAGCAGGCCGTCAATGTCATACACATCAGATCTGTTTAGGTGGTGTTACCATGCCAGTTACCATAGCAACCAGTGCATTTCTCATTGTCAAGGCTACGTACTTCAGCATACCAGCACATGCACACAACTCTGAAAAACATCCACAATTATGTGTCTGAGTGCTTGTGAAGGACTTACAGGAAATGTGTGTGTGTGTGTGTTTTACACACATAAATCACACTCAGTGCTCGTGCACATGCCAACAGATTCTGCTCCAACAGGTGGCAAACAGGAAACTGACTACATTTCACACACACAGGTACGTCCTGCCACATAAAGCAAACCCATCTGACAGTTCCCCCTCTTCCTCCTCCTCTTCCTCCTCACTACTTCAGCTGGATCCAGCAGTTCTGGTTAGCTCTGGAGATGAAAATCAAGTCCTCACCTCATCCCATTTGATGAAGTTGCTTCCGTTCCTCAGTGTGTTGGAGACGCAGGGAGGCTGGAGTTTCAACGCATGGACCCCCGGCTGAGCGCTCGCCATGGCTTCACACACACACCAACACACACTCGCTCCGAGTCAGACACCGAGATGCTGCATCGCAGTCCAAACTCCTCAGAAGTCAGGAGCGGATGCTCGGCTGCAGCAGCATCCTCTGACTCCGGCTCGCCTGTTGCCTGTTCTCGCTGCTTCTCTGACCACTGTTTTTATTTTTGTTTCAGTCCTTCATCTGCGCTCTCCTCTTCCTCTCTGCTCTGTCTCCTTCCTCACACCACTCTTTTCTTTTCCCTCCCTCCTCTCCTCTGTTGGTGCTGCATCTCACACAGAGACAGACTGAAACAGATGCCTTCGTGGGAGACAGGATGCATGTGCGTGTGTGTGTGTGTGTGTGTGTGTGCACCCGCTGCCTCCACAAATTGACTCATCGGCGACATGCGCACAATGGCAGCTTCCCACAGATGGGGGAGGGATGAGGGAGGGAGAGCGGGAGCGACAGGAAGATGGAGAGAAAGAAAGGAGATGTGGGAGAGATGAAGAAGAGTGAAAGAGTGAAGGGGATGAGAATCCAGTGGGAGCAGCAGGATCATATCAGCCTGCATGTGAATGCACAGCAGCAGCTTATCCATATGTTCCTCACTGCGGCCGGGAACCTGCGCTGGAATAGCCGGCTCTCCTCTGGGAAGCCTGTCTATCATGTCCTGAAACCAGGCTGCAGGGACGCGTTTCTGCTCAACATTAATGAGGTTTGTCACTGATGTTGGAGCACATGGACACGATTCAGTCTGTCAGACCGAACCCATACCTGGTTTCAGATAGAAGATGGATCTCTCCTACATCAGAGCTCACAACCATGTCTTTAACATGATCATATTAATCTGCATCTCTTAAAAGTATAATTAAAATAGTAACAAATGTTTTGTGTTTAAAACAGACCATAGATGAATTAAAGATAACAATGGCAGAAAGTAATAAAAATATATACTGACAAAATATGATTGCAAAAATATTTTAAATAAAATTCCAAATTTTTTAAACAAAACAAACAACTTTAAATTATTATTGTAATAATATAATATAATGTGCATAGATATCATAGAGAGGATGAACTGGTTCCAGCTTGAGCCATTTATCATTGGCCACCAGGGGGCTCTTACACCTGTTTTGCTTATATCTCTGAAACTATTCATGCCGTTGACTTCAATTCAAATGCATATGAAAGGTCATGACCTGCAGATTTGTCACATGATGACGTTATACCTGAATGTTTCTATATTTTTATATGTGTTCTAGGATTGAGGGGGTTCGTGGATAAACCCCTAGCCATCACCTTCGACGACGTCTTTTCTAGTTGTACTTGTGACTTTATTGCAACTTTTGCTATTTGTTGTTGTTTTTCCTTCACATCTGTAGTGCTTACTGACAAGAACTGGAAACCTGGACTCAAAGGACAACCAAACCAGTTATGGTAGCGTAATGAAAAGTTTATTGGGAGAG